>JARFOC010081221.1:0-14724 GCA_031763485.1 Osmoderma eremita
TTCAATAAACGAACGCAATAAACACTCGAAGAGTATATGGAGTAAAAGGATTTGAATAAACGAACTCAGCTATTGTACGGTCCCCTATATAAATGAAACACTTGCAGTCTATCCGGCTCTGCGCGCCATCAATTTTCGTGGTATTTTAAAATGACGTAAAACCGAGTTGTTTTCCAGGCTAGAGCAAAGTACACCGGAACATTTTCTGGTGAATGTTCCTAATTATCTATAGTTAGAAGTTTTACTTTTACTCAACCGATCATTTGTTTTTGTACAGTAATTTTTAAGCAACGTGTTTGTGGTATTAGGTTATTACTACTTTTACGATATATTTACTAGTATGGGACATGTCATGAGACGAAAGCCCATTTTCAAAGTGATTTTAAAATGTACTGAATTAGAAACGCACGCTCATTATAAACTGCTACAAAAGTTTCTACAAGTTCAAAAAGAATTTTGTTATATATAATGAATTAAACGCTGCACTCTAATAATAATAATCGTTATTTCACCTACGCTATTACAAACGTACAAAATAACGTCAAAACAGAGAAAGTATACGGTACAATTTATTTTTAGATCTACTTTATTTAGAACTAAAATTGAAGTATTCAAGGGAATAACAATTTAAATTTAGTAGATAGCTTTTTGGCAAAACTGTTGAAACTATTTATGGATTTAATATCTCCAGGTAATTTGTTGAACAACTTACATCCTAAGTGAGATTTCCTTGGTAGAGGGCAGTCTTATTGGACGGAGGTAGTAAATATAGAGAATCTCTTATATCATAGGTTGCTGGAAGATACGGTATTTACACAATAAAATATTTTGCATAAAGCAATTTTCCTCGACTTACACTTTTTAAAACTGTAATCTTAAAAAACTATAGAATTGGGAAGGAGAAACTGTTGTCACGACCAATGCAATGTCAAGTGACTATTAATGTTTTATGTTGTTACTTTTATAATATGATACTATGGCATAAAGAAATTTGACTCAACATGTTTTACACCCAGTGAACTTAACACAGAATAATTTTAGTTTATTGTAGAGAAATAACTTGATACTTTATTCTAAAAAAATAATAGTAATCACAGTTTATTTTGTTCTCTTAAGCCATATAGATTGTTGCAGATCCAATGATTAAGTTTGATTCATTTCTTTGGGTTTCTGCAATACCAACATTTAATTAAGATTCAAAATAAAATGTGATATCGGTACATATTGCATACCACTACAAGCAAATAATTTTATATTTAATCAATGTACAAATCTATTTCAATAGAAATTTACTAATACACGAACATGGAACTGTCCTCATTTGATTTATTTTTCTCGACTAGACAGAACAGTTTTCATTGCCTTCATAACTGTTGGAATAAGTTCTAAATGTTTATCTACACATTTTACGGCACAACTTTCAAACATTAATGTATATCTATTTACCTAAAATAAATTAAATGATTATTGGATAGTTGGATATATATAAAAAGAAACAACTTCTGAATCTGACGGATTTGGCCCCATTTTATCCTTCACAGTATCGTTGCAGTCCATAACACAACGTTGTAATCTACTTTGCAAACTTTCCAGTTCCTTTTGAACATAATTTTGTGCTTTAGTTAGTGAATTGCCACAATTTTCCACACATCGTTGAACACTCTCTAAAGACACGGAAGTATCGTCGCAGCATTTAGCGGCGCACCTATGCATATCAGCCTAAAGCAGTACAATTTTGATATAAATTTACTATACACAATGTTTTTACCTGCATTCTACGTAAATATTCTTTATCTATATCGTTGACCATTTTGGTCATTTCTTGTTCTACCCGTTGTCTCTGTTGCTCAACCATTGTAATATATTTATTTTAGGGTGGAATTAGAGCTCAAATTCAAGCAACGTGACTGCCGGTTAACCTACAAATCAGAGGTGTCACAACCTCCAAAATGGTTGTATACCGTCATGTGCATCACCAGTGTTGCCAACAATGACACTGCTAAAGCGCTGAACAAAATCTGCTAAAATTCTATAGTAGAAATTCTACCATGTTGGCAACACTGTATACACCGTCACCCTACACATGTAGAAGCGCCATCTATGGAAATAGTTGTGCAAATGAATATTTCTACTTCTTTTGGAAATACCAGCAATAAATCTTTTTTTTTGCAGTGCATTGGTTACATAAATTCCCGTTCGCATAAAGTGGTATCTCAATTTTTTTTGTTAAAAATTTCATTTTTGAACAAGGATCAATAAAAATTATTCATCTTTCTTGCCAAGGTACAAAAATAAGAAAAGTAATGATTGTAAATGTAGCTGTTGATATATAAATAATGTAAAAATAAAAATATTGTTATTTTAGAATGATTTATTGTTCAGGATGTTTCTTACTCTTATCATATACAATTTTTAGTTTATAGCATGTATCTACATGATGAGCATAAAAACTTTAACATTTCAACCCCCAAAACATATAATAAGTATTATTTCTTCTTTTTAGACATTGGTTTACCAAACGTTTTATTTTTGTTTTTATTCTGCATTGTTTTCTTTAGATTCGACTCGTGCCTAAATTTCTTTGCACTTTTTCTGGAAGTATTGCAAAGTTCATCTGTGAAATTTGACTTTTTACGATTACGTTTATTCGTGGTATTAGGAACGGAATCAACACATGTATTCAATCGCTTCGGTTTTGATTTCCTTTTTGCTAACCTCGATTGAAGTAAAGCGAGACGTTTTAATTCTGATTGAATACGGTCTTCTGGCGTCTCCTTCTTATTTGTTTGTTTCTTTTCCTTAGTTTTTACTTTTTTTGTATCGGATTCTTTAGACAAAGCTAGTTTAGATTTTTCTTGTTTACGTTCCTTATTTGTTTGAAACCAAGGTCTCTTCTCTTCTACTTCTCCTTTCAACAATTTCTCGGTTCGATTTGCTTGATTTTCAGTTTTGCTTAACAGTCTTTCTTCATATTCTTCATTTAGAATCTGATCAATTTTTGGTTCTAATTGCTCCAATTTTGATTTGTATTTTTCCAATATTTCCAACGGTATTACTCTGCTTTTAATCTGACTGGTCGCCTTTTTTATTATTTCTTTGACAATTTTTCTCTCTTGTTCACCTGCTAAGCTAACAGATATACCTGCTCTACCTGCTCGGGCAGTACGACCAACCCTGTGAATATAATGTTCGAGAGTCGGGGGCATTATGAAATTGATAACTGTGCGTACCCCCGGAATATCTAAACCACGAGCTGCCACATCAGTTGCTACTAGAATATCAACTTCTTCGTTTTTAAATTTTTGCAAAGCATCCAAACGTTGGGGTTGCGTCATATTGCCATGTAATTCTGCAATTCTTATACCCAACAACCCTAAAAGAATGTGAATCCTATGTGCTTGCTTCTTTGTTTGTACAAAAATGATGCATCGAGTTCTAAACGTTCGGCATACTAATGCACAAAGTATAGACTCTCTGTCGACTTCTCTGTCTTGTCGAATTCTAACAAACTCTTGGCGCAAATTGAGGGCAACTGTTGTATTACTATCTACAAAAATTCGTACAGGCTTACTAAGAGACACAGCAGCCAAATCCTCCACCTCGTCTGTCATGGTTGCAGAAAAAAGGAGAGTTTGCCGTGTTCTGGAGCACTGTTTTATAATCTCTTTCATTTGTTCTGCAAAAAATTCATCCAACATTCTATCAGCTTCGTCCAAAATTAAAATTTCAATTGAACCTAAGTTGAAACTGGGAGTACTTTTCAGATGATCTATCAATCGGCCAGGTGTTGCTATTACTATATCGGGATTCTTCCTAAGTAGGTTTTCTTGAACTTTTAGGTCTAAACCACCTACTGCTAATGCGATTTCAATATTAGTAAATTGTGCTAATTGCTTTGACACTTGGTATACTTGAACACCTAATTCTCTGGTAGGTACAAGAACTAAAACTCTAGTAACTGCACTATCAACAGGTCGATATAATAAACGTTCTAAAGTGGGCAACATATATGCTGCAGTTTTGCCAGTACCCGTAGCGGCGCAACCACATATATCTCTACCTAGAACAAAGAATATGGTAATAGTATCTCATATTAACTAAAAACATTAAAATCAGTGGGGGATGTGACAGGAAATGGAATGAACACTGGAAAATTAAAGGATGCATGTTTTGTAACGGCAAATAGATTATTAGATATAAAAATGCGTCATTACAGTCAGGGGAATTCCCCAAAAAGTGGTTTTCAACATACTTACAAAATCGATATCAGAAAGTGACATTTAATGTGTACCAAGAGAAATAAAAATAAAATATGGAGTGCCCCACGGGCCGTATTAGGACCAATGTTATTTAATATGTATATTAACGATATAGCGTCTACTATAAATAAGTGTGATATAAGTATGTTCCCTGATGATACAATGATATACATCAGTGGCAATAATGTTGAAGATATTGTGAAAGTATTAAATGATGAATTACAAATATTGTTTGAATAGCTTTGTAGAAATAATCTTTGTATTAACATTAAGAAAACCAAGTTTATGTGTATTGGAAGTACATATAAGTTAGGCAACATAAATGATAGTAAAATAAAAATAAATGAGATAGAGCAAGTAGACAATATAAAATATTTAGGAGTAGTTATAGATAAACATCTAGAGCTTAAGGGACACATAAAGTACAAGTAAATTTGTTTGTAATTAGTGTATATAAAAAAAGTAGCAGTTTGCTAAATAAATAAAAAAATTAACTATGTAAGCATACCTAATAATGCTGTTGGAATTGTAGACGTTTGAATCGGTGTTGGATGAACAAATTTCATTTCAGCGATAGCTTTCATGAGTGGTCTTGAAAGATTCATTTCATAAAAAGTAACATTGTCACTTGAGGTTTCACAATCTTCGAAGAAATTTTCATTTGCCTCATTATGCTTCATTCTTTTTTTCTTTACTTTGATATTATCTTCAGTTAAATCATCATCAGACAAATCATCTGTCTCTGTATTATTCTGCGTAGGTTGATTTATATCATCAGTGACTGAGGGAATTGCCCTTCGGATCTCTTTAATTTTATCGTCAGTTTTCGATTTCGCTTTCCTCTTGACATATTTTACAAGATCATTCCAGGCATCTTTTTGGTATTCTTCCACAGAACTAACGAATTCAAAATTTGTGTCAAAATCCTTTTGCGTCTGATTTTTGTGTTTGAGTGGCTGAAACTACATTAAAATTTTTCATTTGGCTACACAACGAGAAAAGTTTCTACAAACATTGATTTCCACATCTGAGTCTTCCGAAAAATTTTCTACTTCTTCATCATCTTCTATTGTTTTGATAATATTAAGCGGCTTCATAATTATTGTTTTACACAGACACTATAAAGTTCTGTTACGTTTATTTTAACTTAACTCAACATAACCACACTTTCTTAATTGCCAAACACATTTGCATAGGTGGGTATGGTGGCAGCAGTGCTACCCACCTAGTAACATGTGGATTTGTTGGTAGTTTTCGCAAAATGGCGGTTGGTACAAAATTTCCGCCTATTGTGTTTTCAAATATGATTTATGCGATTTAGTGTCGCAATTTTGTGTTGTAAATTAAGAATAGTGCACCTTTTCCATGTTTTACACATACTTGAACGCACTTTTACTCCTAAAATTGTGAAAAATTCAAGTTCTTGAAAGAAGCCCTTTTAAGATTTCATGCAATTGACAAGGTAAGCTCCTTTTTAAAATTGAATAGGATATTTCGTCTTATGCCATTTATTATCATTTGTAATTACGTTGAGCATCGATTTATATGTATTCATATTCCACTAATAAGCGCGTAATTATGTAATTCAAATTATATTTCCTATGATTTTTGAGTTCGGATAGGTTCGGTACGGATCGCCTTTTGCTCCTGAGACACGCCGGGAAATTCAAATTATATTTTATGAAGAGTAACCCTCATTGTGAGAGCTGAGCATACGTGTATAGGAGGCCGTGTTTGAACGCATTACAGTATACATATTTAAAGCATGGTATGCTGTAACTATAAGCATACTTATATTTAAATATAATCTTATAAGTACACAGTTTGTATGTAATTTAAAACAGCATATAATACGTATATAGATATAATACAAAACGCTACATGCGGCGTACAATTACAAGTTATAATTTATATATCTGTAATAAATATAAAATCATTATATGTATAGGAATGTATCACTTTTTCATTAATATTAATAACTTATGGTTTAACATTTCTATTTCATCACACTGGTTGGTAATTTTTTCATTTTGGGCTGCCATATGCTCTGTCATGGCATCCAGTTGAGATTTATAGTTTTGATGAGTAGTATGTAATTCTTCATTGCTCTTATCTAAAATTCTATCAAGGGCGTTTTTCTCCAACATCAAATGCTCTAATCTTGTATTGAGAGCGTCATTTTCGGCCCCCAATATATTAGACTTCGCTATAGCTGCTTGTTGAGTTTCTAGAATTGTGCGTATTTGTAATTCATAATAATTAGTTAATTCCTCGTTTGACACAGGCTTTTGTCTTAATACTTCACATTCCGTTGACCATCTTTCAGCTTCTTGCTTCCAAAATGTTACCTATAATAGTTTTTAGTAATTTTGTATACTTTTGGAAGGGGGTGGGGCAATATATAGTTCTCGCAATTAAACAATCGACTTTTGTAATTTCGTCGTTTCATATGGTTGCCACGCATTGCAAAACATATCATATGGTTTGACAGATATATAGATAGGTTATGGTTAAAATAATACGAAAACTATCAACACTAAATAGAACGCCAAAATGACAAATGTCAAGTAAGTGCGTTGACAACTTACTTTATCTATGCAAATGACAACGCTCTTATTGAAGAAATCCTACGCGGACGAAATCTCACAAGATTTGACATTACTATGTATTTGTAGTGTGTTGGTATGATTTTAACATTATCGCTGTCAAAATTCGGCTGTTTCGTTGCGAGAACTATAAGTCGTTGGTTGCCTTCGGCACAACCAAACGTTGACAACATGCTTATTAAGCCTTTAATTTGTGCTGAACAGATACTAAAATGGCTTACTAAACATGTTGGGTGCAACATAGGCGTTCAGCATATGCTTCATTCAACAGTTTGGTATGCTGAATGCAACCATTGCTGAAACTATTGCTCAATGTTTTTTCCTTTATGTATTACTCAGAAGTACTTAATGTTCTTTTAAAGCTGACACCGAAAAGAAATCTGCTTTATAAATTCGCTAAAGTGTCTTAAGTTCAATTTTCTATTGCCTAGTGTAAAGGTGACTTAAATTGTCTTTCCCATCCACTATACATATACAGCTCTCCTAACTAAACAGTCGACTTTTGGCAGGGATAATGTTAAAATCATACCAACACTATCAAACACAACTTTACATTTAGCAAATGGATAGTAGTGTCAAATCTAGTGACATTTCGTGCGCGTAAGATTTCTTCATGTCATTCTACTTGTCATTTTGATGTTCTATTTAGTATTGATACATTTCCTATTTTTTAAATCATAACCCATCTATATATCTGCCAAACTTTATATGCTTTGTAATGTGTGACAATCATGTCATGAAAAGATGAAATGTCAAAAGTCGATTGTTTATTTGCAAGAGCTATAGCAGAACAATACAATATTAAATACCTGTTTTTCACATTCCTCCTTTTTTTTACATCTTTCACAATCCTTTTTGGTATCTATCAGTGAATTATCAGTATATTTCTGCAAATAAGATTCTTGGAGTTGTTCAATTTCTTTCTTATGTAGTTCATTCTCTCCATACATCCTTAATTCTAAAGAATTCATTTTTTCTTCTAACCAGCTAATTCTTTCTAGATTATTTGTAATTTCTAAATCTCTATCAGCCATCTAAAAATAATTAAACAGTGACATTTTTAGGATGCATTAAATACTACTCAAGTACAGCGCTAACTAATTGCGCATTCTCAATAATTTTTTTATGAAGTTCTTCATCGATGACACTAAAATCCGATGTCGCTGGATGTTCATATGATTTGGTTTTGGGTTTTTTCCCTCGGCTATTAGACTGCAGCTCCTGTTGAAGAACTGCTATTCGTTTAGTTAATTGTCCATTGCGAAAAGTTAGGCTATCCATTTCTTGATCATGTTTTCTTATTTTTTGTTCTTGCTCTTTTATTACTTCTTTAAGTTCAAGTATTTTTGCTTGCTCATCAAGTACCGCTTTTTTTAAAACAGTTGCATGAGATCTGATCTAAAACATAAATGAGAAAATATTGCATTTTTAAAGTTAATAGTAAATCTCACTTTGGAATATTCAGTGGCCAGTTTTTGGTATTTTATTTCCAAATCGGATACTTTTTCCATGTTGAATAAACTACTTTATATTTACATATTACTGCGGATATTACCGTGCACACATCTTTGGTTAAAAATATGTAATTTGATAAAAACAATGCACTACAGGCTAGCTACAGGACATCCTGAATGCACTGTAGAGTTCTCTACTAAAATACTCCGAACCAAAATTAACTAACGCAACTCAGTTGAAGTGAACCTTTCTGCAACAGATGACTCTGTCGTTGCTGTAGAGAAAAAGTTATCTGAATACTTTCTAAAATGAAATTGAATGTGTATCTTTAACATATACACATTCAAATATTTCATTCAATAGTTGTAGAGTTCTAGACTAGTAGATTTTCATATGTTACCAGGATGAAATTGTAGCAATCGTATTTTGGACATTGCTAAAGTAAATAATTATCACAAATTCAAAATTGCATCAATATTGTAAACAATGGTTTCAAATAGCTTTTTGTGGTAGTAATTTCTGCTGCATAGAAGTGTAGTTAGCAGATATCCACGCAACTTTAGGAAAATAAAGATTTCTGGATGCCGAAATGCATTTTTGTTTTGGCAATGCCTATATGTATATATATATATATATAGATTAAATCAGCTAATCGTACCAGCGATTCCCCATTTTTTAATTTACAAGCTATACATAATAATAAAAAAGTACACAAAGTATTTGCCTTTTAATAATTTAAAATTTTCTGAAAAAGAAAACTACTAAGATTCCTTTGGTGTAAACCAGGGGTTACTCGACCAATAGAGGGCTCCGAGTGTAAAATTGTACTATATAGAGCATTTTAAATTTATATTACAATTCCTTCAGCTGTTAGTAGTTCTTTTGGTTTTTACTTATTGTTTAACCATTATCGTTATTTATATTAATATATATTTCGTCTGTAAAGATTGAGGTGTCCCGAATTAATTATTATTTTGTTAACGCACGTCGAGCTAAAAATGATTCATCGCCGGGTACCTGGACAGGACTGTATTTTTTAGTGTAATTATATTCCTAATGGCTATATTTTGTTGAGTGGGTAGATTAATGTTAGAGCGAATTGTTTTCCTTCAGAGTGTTTAGTGTGTCAGTTGCTATTGTAGAAGTCAATACGTGAATAAAATTGTTGGTTGGTGCGTTATTGTATTTGAAAAATATGTAGATTTAACAATTTTGTTCGACGGGAGTAATCCGAACAGTGTGTTTATTATATTCCGTCTGGTAAGCAAAAAGGTTAATTCCAATTGTAAATAAAACTTTCACGAATCCGTTAATCTAAACCGTCAATGCGTGTTTTTTGCGCAACTTGTGCGCTCACTTTTTGAGGAGAATTATAGTTGGAAATAGAACATGTGGTACTTGATAATCTGCACGGCAGAGTGCATACACTTTTTGGCACATTTTGTGAATGACATTATGCGAAAGAAAGCTTGTATAGAAGAATGAATAGAATTATGGATGATATTATGCAATCTATCAAGTTTGAAATATATGAGATTTGGCCCGGTAGTCTATTTAGTTGAGTTCACAGACCACCAGAGGGCTAGTCACACAATTTTAACGTTAAGTGCCCCCTCTCTCGCTACTATATTATCTTTGTATGTAGGTACTGAAGTAACAATGAATCGCAGTTGTTATGCCGACGTAGTATTATTTTTATTGACAAACAAAATTGTTGTTTATTTTGGTATCGCCGTCATTGATGATATGATTACAAATGATATATTTATGTAGTTTTATTAATAAATGTTAGCTTCGTCGTATTCCCCTAATCAACCACCCACGGAAGGATCAACGATTTCAATGAAAATACCGTTTGTCTAATAATTTTCCAGGATGTGCTAATTCCAGGCGGTGTAAAATAAGAATGTGCAATTAAATTCGTCAAATGACAGTAAGCCGGGAGGCAAATTAAAAAGTTTCTTAATTGAACATTCTTTCTGTTTAAAAGTCGTTGAGGGTAGCGCCGTATAGCAAGTTAAGGAGGCTGTTAGGGCAACTGAACTTAATTAATCACTTGGAAAATCTACATTTCTCTCACGTAGTCACCTGCGTAATTTATCATCCATTCAGTTCAGTTTCTACACTCTATACAGGAGATAATTGGCGAAAATATTTGATACGTAAAATTGAAAATACGCCCCTTATATTGTAGGCATTAAATTATCATATTTTAAATTTCGCGCCTCATGCGTATATGTCGAGAAGTTGTTTAGACAAGGACCTGGAACATTAGCTTAGGAATGAAGTGAGGTGTCTTGGTATGTCGTTTCGTTATAAGGGTTATGTGTATTGAATTATGAATAAACATTGAAATGGAAACGGAAGCAGTCACGTTTAATTTTTTAAAATTAAGGTGGTCATCCCCACAATATATGAGTGCATTTTTTTCAATTTGATAGTATTTTAAGGGATCTGACAGTAAATGGTTAGCAGCATTAAATACTCAAAAATAAAATTCCTGTACAGATTTTCGTGTGTATAAAATGTCAGATAAAATTTTATAGGTTAGTTTTGGGTTATAAATAATTATATACAGGAAAGAAATAAGGAAATAATTACATTCTGAAAGTTATAACAAATTTGATTACCGAAGATTAAGATAAAATAAAGACAGAAATAATCAACGAAATATAACAGCCAGCGTACGAAAGTCAAATATTTAGCGTTTTAGACAGAAATATTAGGAATATTTAATTCGTTGCCAACTTAAAATTTACGTCATGTTAGATTAGAGGTCACGCGGGTTTCGTTCATAGAACACTAATTAAAGAGAAACGCGAACACTGTACATTTCGAACACTGTACATCAACGCCCTATGGGTGGGTACAGCCAAACACGGAACTACAGCTGCAACCTGCTTTTGAAATATGGCGCGACATTTAAAAGTTAGATATGTTTCGAATTTCCTTAATCTCATCAGTATGATACGCCTACTAACAACGAGTCGTATTTACATTTCACATTTAATTTAATAATGCCGTCACTACATTTTTAATTCGACTTTTAATCATTTCTGAGAATAGAATCTATTGCTAACAGTCGTAATATTCACAGTAAAAGATTAAAAATTATAATCAAAAATTTAGCTACGGCATTGTTAAATTAAACATTAGGTGGAAATATTGACCAATATGTTTAATTAGCAGAAATCACAGACATATCTAAAAAACGTACAAATTCGAAAATAAAAATTAATTAAAAAACAGGATACGAAACATGTAAGTAATTATAAATATAATAAGAATTCAAATTCTGTTAAAACTGATGACACCTCTTCATTTTGGGTTGGTGATGAAATTATTCTCCGAAGAAGAAAGTATAGCAGAAATTGTCATTGTCATTGACGTTGGCAACAACCTGATAACGTCACAATTTAAAATATACACATTACGTTTGTAATAATTGGGTTTATTATAAACATATAAACTGGACTCTGTCGTTATAACTTTTATTTTTAATACCTATATCATACAGTCACTATCCATTAGGTACTCTATTATAACTGTCCATTGGCGGGATCTCTTTCCGGGATGTTGATAATATAGATCACTATTGGACAACAATAACACTATTTATCGCATTTACCAACGAGTAAGGTATTTCTATCAAAATGTTTTCATACTATATTATAGTCAGCCAGTCAGTTAGAGTGTCAGATCATTAGTTATTAGTCGCTTATAGGCGAAGTACCTACCTACTCGATTTGTTAGAATGCCTCTGGAATATTTTAACAGCCTTAATAGTTTGCTGTAAAGACAATTAAAAACCTATAGCTCTTGCATTTCAACAACCCCCATTTGACATTTCGTCTGTTTATGGCATGGTTGCCACGCATTGCAAAGCATATCATATGGTTTGACAGATAAATAGATAGGTTATGGTTTAAAAAATAGGAAAACTATCAACACCAAATAGAATTTCAAAATGACAAACGTCAAGTAAGTGCGTTGGTTGTGTTGGTATGATGTTAACATTATCGCTGTCAAAAGTGGGCTGTTTCGCTGTACAACAATCACGTCAAAACAACGTCACTGTATCCCAAACTGACAAATAGTAATTTTAGGTTATGTTACGTTAAAATGCTTTGTTCAAAATGCATGACGCGGACGCAAGGTCACTAGATTTGAAAGGAATGAAACAAAGACGAGGTGAAATTAGACACACATTACGATATTTTGGTTAGCGCGAGATGCACTGGGCTCAAAACGTAAGATAGATGGCGTTGTTATCTTTAAAATTTTAAATGGAAACTATGTTCATATAAAACCTCATTTGTAAAATATTTTTATTATGTTTACGCCTACGTAAACAGTTTTACGATTTTCTGTTTTTAACTTGTGTGTTAAGGTTTCCCTACACCTAAATGTAACCGATTTTGAGATATCTTCAAACTTGTGTAAAAAATCGTTTTGCCTGCCTTTAAAAAAATTGCAAGATTCAAGTTGCTTATCATTTGAAGCTAAAACAATTAGGCTTTGAAATCATAGTCTAAATTTCCCTGAAAATTTTACAGTCTGTCGAATCTCATTATGTTTAACTGTCCAAAACTCAATTTTCTTAAATGGAACACTCTGTATATTTTTACATCATACCATTATCCCCATTATTAATGATTGTTTATTTTAATGGCATATTTTGCTAGAAGTAACCCAATTTTTCCCAATAAGCTTCAACCAAACAAAGTATTTTTTAACCTCTGTCTATTGCACACTACACAGTAATGTTGTTCAAAAGCTTTTCTTTGGAGAATATAATTATATAACACAAGAGGCAATAATAGTACTAACTCGAAATCAAGTAAGCAATATTATTAACATATGTGAAAAAGAAAATGGATATCTTGATTTACACATATGGCACGCCTTACATAACATACTTAGACGTACTCTAGATAGGTGTCTGTGCACCTACCGCTCGGAATAAATTGAATAGATCGGCAAGATGAAAGTTCTTACACTAACAAATAATTAAGAGTATGATAGATTACACACAAGGCACGAACGTATGTGTGGTATATACCTCAGCCAGTCTTCGAAACCTAATAAGATTTGATTTTAGTCCTACAATCACTTTAATTATATTGTGCCACAACCGCATCGTTGCGTCTCTCTCTCCGTCGAGTGAATCCTCCTAGCTTTTCTCTCCGACATAGTTTAGATCCTTAAATTGGCAACAGAACTTGTAATGAAGACTTGAGGACCACACACGTCGTCGCAGTGATTGGTTCCCATGCCACGCCCAATGGTAGGTGTGTCTTGAACCGACGGGGGAAATTTAAGTGGGGGTAGGAGAAGTGATGACGTGGAAGGGAGACTAGACATATGGTTAAGGTGGTTATTGCGAGAGGGGATGTTTCGTTCTCGACTGCGGGCTTACTGTGTTAATTCATTAGATCAACAAGGAGTGTGTGTGAATACTGTCTGTACAGTATTTAAGCGATGCTAATTTACATTGGTGTTTAATGTGTTCAATTTATTATTAAAAGAGGCGACGGCATATCTTGTATATTTTTTTGAAATACTGAAAAATATATCTTGAATTGAGGATAAATTTTGAGAAATAAAATTGAATATTGACTCAGATTATGATATATTACAAATTTGTATTTGCTTTGATTGCTTCGGTGAGCACTTCCTATATTGAAGAGCGCTTAGATCGAACACTCACAATTAGATACCATAGTTGAACCGTCCAACAGATGCTGTAAGCAACGCCGCCGTGATGCGAACATTGAAAAGTCCGATTCACACCACCACACATATATCACTTCAGAATGAAAGCCGATAAATTAGTATTTGACATTACCCCTATAAATGATTTGACATGAACAACAAAATAAATAACCCTAAATTTGAATTCCTCTTTGTAAATACTGTCGAATATGAAATAAAATAATTCTAGTATTACAAATATACAATTTTTATTCCCAAACTATGTTTAGTTTTAATAACAGTGCAGATATCCATAGTGCACTTCAAATTTAATATTGAAATTACTTACACATTATTATAGGTATTTATGTAAGCAACTCAGAGATTGCTTTTCTTTGTATGTTCGACGGTTGGGCAATTCAAATTGAAATAAATTAATACACATTAAACACATGACTATGAATATGTTTATTTGTTCGTTATACAGATGATATAATCGGATACTGTACAGTTATAATATAAAATTGCAAATATGTAACAAAAACATTTGTAAAAATATGCAGTCAATATACATTTTATTGTAATAAGTAAACTAATTTTTGGAATATTTATATAAATTTATATAAAAAATCGTTCATCTTCACTAATAGACGATGTAGATGAATCATTGTTACATATAATTATTAATGATTCTGTATGTGTCCATTAAA
>JARFOC010081259.1:0-14720 GCA_031763485.1 Osmoderma eremita
TAATGTTAGAGCGAATTGTTTTCCTTCAGAGTCTTTAGTGTGTAAGTTGCTATTGTAGAAGTCAGTACGCGAATAAAATTATTGTTAAAGTTGGTTGGTGCGTTATTGTGTTTGAAAAATAAGTAGGTCTAACAATTTTGTGCTGCAGGAGTAATCTGAACAGTGTGTTTATTGTATCCGTCTGGTAAGCAAAAAGGTTAATTCCAATTGTAATTATAACTTTCAGGGATACGTTAATCGAAACCGTCAATGCGTGTTTCTTGCGCAACTTGTGCGGTCACTTTCTGAACACAAATATAGTTGGAAATAGAACATGTGCTTCTTAAAAACCTGCACTTTTTGGCACAGTTTGTGTATGACATTATGCGAAAAAAGCTAGTGTAGAAGAATCAATAGGATTTTGGATGGCAAGTTTAAAATATACATGAGATTTGGTACGGTAGTCTGTTTAGTTGGGTTCGCAGACCACCAGAGGGATAGGCACACAATTGAGAAGAAAAGTGTGACGTAAATTTTGTTTGGAAACCTCACAGTCTCGCCAACGGCAAAATGTGAGAACGATATGTAGACAATTTTTTTGTAATAAAATTATTGAAATAGAAAATAAACACAATATAAAGAAGATCCAAACACATGTAAATAACAGAATGGCTAAAATTAATAGGGTATTTCTTTTGTTTGGAAACCTAGACAGCGTAAAATGATAAAAAATATCATTATTTTAATCATTTGAGGCTGTTGGCGGCACTGCATAGGTTTCCAAACAAAACAAATCGACGTTATCACTTTTCTTCTCAATTTTAACGTTAAGTGCCCCAACTATCCTTACTATATTATCTCTGGTTATAAACTTTGTAGCAAAGGGCAACGCTTACTTCCATTATAAATTCAATTGATCTCAGGGTACCAATAATAATTATTTATTTACGTAATTTTTTATTCTGATAATACAAAAATAGCATAAAAAAATTCAAAAATCATTTTTTTAGAAATACTTAAATAAAAAATAATTATACCAATTAGAAATGGTTCCCACAATGAATCTTGGATATACGCGACTATAGTAGCGTCCTTTTTGAAAGAAATCCCAGAGAATCTCAGCTCACTAGAGAGATTTTGCGAAATGACCCGTTCTCTTTGACCGACTCACTCTGAGTTTTCTTTGAGATTTTTGCATCTCGCCTTACCGCTACAGCACAACCGCACGACCATATGCAGTAGAGAGTAAAAATTTCAGTTAGGGAGAGGAGCTAAAAAAACGTACGTTTTATGTCATTCGTATCATATAGGTTAGTTTTATCCACATTTTGACATAAATAATAAGGCTATAACTGAAAAATTAACAAAAACAAGGAGATAATTTTAATAGATGTTATGAGGAACAGTACATTTCGTACCAAACGTGATCATAAACCATTATAAATAGGTGGTTGGGTCTATCTCAGTTAATTATAAATATGGTCTAGGTTATGTGTGACTAATTTGACGCATGAGTAAACATAAAAATAATTTACTGCGCCTCGCTGCGGCAATCTTACGCATTTCAAAGAATTAAGAACTCGTTCTGTTTGATTCGGATTAACTGAGATAAATATCACCTCAGTAGTGAGATAACTGAAGTGAGTCGATTCTCAAAAAGTACGCTACTTATGTTTCTACTACGCATTTGTCGCTATCGATCTGAATCTTGACGTAAAGTCCGATCACCAACAAAAGAAAAAAAGAAAGAAACGTATTTTGGGTGTTTTAAACTTTATTTTAACAAAAATACCAACACGTGTGCGTGTAGGTATAACATATGGTATTTATTACACATTACAAATTAATTAACATTTGGAGGTAGCAGCAATAAATTGTCGCGTTCAAAATGCAGAAACTCTATTGGAATTTCCCAGTACAACTTACAAAACGTGTGCAAGTTTCGTGTGCGATGATTCAATCACCCGTTTGTCATCACCAACACCTACAAGATTTCCCCATAAGGTAGCCGACATGTACAATTATGTCTAAATAAAGTTCGCAAAAGAAGTTTTGTGTATTCTATAAATACTGTATGATTGCAGATGAATCCAGACATTTACAATACATATTGCAAGTATTTATCAGACAGTAAATACAACCTACACAGGATCTGAAATACGTCGTAAGTCTTATCCACTGACGTTTCTAATTTCTAATTTAATAACCTTGTCAATTCCTGCAGTTATGGGTAAGAAAATAAGCTAATTTTTTTTTAAATATGCGTCATACTGCAGATAAAACGATACAAGCAAATATTTTAATAGTTATATTGTAATCAATGTTTCAAAAATATATTGAACTTAATTTTGAACGTTTGCATGACACACGCAACTTTTTAAATTTTAACCTATTAAGTCGAGTTATGACAAATTAAATAATTTTCAACCTGCAAAATTATATAATATCGACGATTTGGTTTATTGCAATGACATTCATAAACTCTTTGACACATTCGGATGTAGCACGAGGATAGATTTATTCAAGACCATTCTAAAAGCTGTATTGCTATACATACTGGGAACCTGGATACATCCTTTCGTATACCAACGAGTCATACTCTTTCTATGAAAGAAACATATCATAACTAGAAAAGTGTATTAGATGAGATAAGGTGCGAAGAGTACAAAGAGTAGTGGAGTTTTTGCAATGGTATTAGGTATACAACAAGGTTATGCAAAATAAAAGGTATCAGGGTAAATAGTATCCGACGATATTAGCAGATTACAGTGTTGGGCAATAGGGAAAGATGATGTAGATGATGTTTATAAGAGACGGTGTCTTTATGCTTTCAACATAATAATAATAATAATATGAATTGTAATTGAACAACAACATTGTCATTGTCATTCTTATACCTATTAAAACGTCAATGATTAACAATGACATATGTACATGTACATACTAATCCAAACTGTTAAAACGCACAAATTTTGACCTCGTAAATATGGTGGAGCAAAAGTTTTTTCGTCTTTGGATTGGTAGACTTTTTTTTTGATTTATAAAACTGTCAAAAATAAAAGCAAAATAATTGTCATTATAAAAGCTATATTAAACATCACTGCTGTAACAAAGTCACCTTCAGATTTCATTGCACTTTTTGCGGACCCAAGATGCCCAATACAAATAACGTGATTGTCGCAATTTTACGTCGTTACTGGAAATTAGGCAGAAGCGCTGTTGATACTCGTAGATTCCGCCAAGGTCAAAGTCAAGATGTTATCTCAGATCGGACTGACTGCGCAAAACTGGTTTAAAAAATTCAGGAATGGACAAACAGGTCTTCGAGAGGCACGTCGTTACGGAAGACCTTCTATCGTCGATAAAGAGGTTCCTGAGCAAAGAATTGAGACCACTCCGGCTTCTAGCACGCGACAATTGTCACAGGAACTTGGCGCAGTGGGAAATAGGTGGCCATCTTCAGAAACTACGGAAGATCAACAAACGATGCAGAGAACTGCTTTATGAATTGACTGTTGCAGTACAGGCACAGCGACGAGTAGAAATCTGTGATTAACTTCTTGCCAATCTACAGGGTCTCTATTTCTATCAACCGATTGAGTGCGAAAAGTGAATCTAACAAATGAAATCAGTGTTTAACCCGTGGCCAATCGGCAGAACATGTCGTCATGCAGAACAGCTTAGAAGCAAAGATGATGCAGTGTGTTTGGTGGAATTGCGAAGGTGTTATCCACTTTCAATGGGTACTAGAAGGTAGGGCGTTAAACTCCGAACTATACTGAGTGGAAATTGTATCAAATTGATGCAGTTTTAAGAGAAATATATACCCTATTAGTCAAGATAGCAAG
The DNA here is from genome assembly GCA_031763485.1 of Osmoderma eremita. NCBI lineage: Eukaryota > Metazoa > Arthropoda > Insecta > Coleoptera > Scarabaeidae > Osmoderma > Osmoderma eremita. The sequence continues at coordinate 3,828 of JARFOC010081259.1, forward strand.
GACTGTGGGGCAGCACACGGTATTTGACTTGATAATGGGAATCCACGTATTCTCGAAACACGTGTCGTCCCGAATTAATTAATACTTTGTGCGGGAGGAGTAATCCGAACATTGTATTTACCCTATTAGTCAACGGAAATCGCCTACCTACAATTCCATCAAGATAATGCTAGGCCGCATACAGTCCGAAGAACTCTCCAAAAATTGGAAGAGTTTGATGTGGTAGAGTTGGCAGAGCATCTGTCTTACACGCCGGACTTACCACCAACCGATATCTTTTTATGTCAATGACACACTTCTCGCTGGGCGTGTTTTTGCTGGTTAGATGCCGTAACCTCTTCGCGCCTAAACTAGCGAAATGGTACAACCTACATTGGCAAAGAATTATCCTCGTGTTTTTATATCAAATACAAATAATAGGATACGGTGGCTTAAAATAGTAAAAATAGAAAAAAGTGCCCTTACCACCTCGATGAGTGAAGAACTCCGGATACGTATTTCGGCAACTACGTTGCCATCCACAGCAGAATCTACGAAGGAAAATAATGTTAGACGTCGCACTCTGGGAGGGAGTGTGGTGCAAATCTCCCAGTGTGCGACGTCTAACATTATCTTCCTTCGTAGATTCTACTGAGGAAATTCATATCCGGAGTTCTTCACTCATCGAGGTGGTAAGAGTATTTTTTATCTTTTATTTTTGCTGTTTTTATATCGTTCAATTAAATTTTATTCACAAAAGAAAATGCCAAAAAAACTTTTGCTCCATCCCAATAATTAGTGTTGAATTGATCAGTATTGCCAAGAAACACTCTGTATGCCTAATATTATAAATCACCCGTTAAAAAACAAAACAATAGTTTTCGACGTTGTAAATGTTCAGCAACCCAAATGTACGGAAGCCCAAAATTACATATTGTCACAGAAAAAAAACTACTTCCACTAGTTTTTCTGTAGATCTGCCTTACCCCAAACGTTGCCGTTATCGGATTAATTTCACATGTTACACAATTGCAATCGCAATTTCCCACGAATCACAGATAGGTACTTTATCTTTACTTAACTTCTTTGTTTGAGAAAATCAAATATTAAAGTACCTACCGAAGTATAAACATACAGACAAGAGTAATACCGAACATTCGAGGGCACAACTGTCACTTTCCAGAGCGAAATCGTCGCGAGAGTCGCCAGCTTCATTTCCTTCTTCGTCGTCCATTTCTTCCATTTTAATTTTCCGCTCTCTATCGCTGGTTTTGGCCACCAATACGCTAGTACAAGTTCTGTTTACGAAATTCTCCGTTTCGGTAACGTTACACCTTGCGTTCAAACACACAGACACGTTGTTGGAGCTGTAGAAATCGGACATGTCGACTAGGAATTCGCAATTCCACCTGTTATCGCCTATCAAGATTTCTTGGACGTTAGGAAGTTTCTCGTGCAGTAATTTATAGTCGAACATATTTAGATTATTCTCGATTAGGTCTAGTACTTTTAACGCCGGTAGGGGATCACTGTTTTCGTTTATAGTTATGTTTCTGAGATTGTTCTTTTCCAACCAAAGTGTTGTTAGGCTATTCATGTTTTTGAAATTATCCATGTTGAACTGTTTGAAGTTGTTACCTATCAGATCCAAGATTAGGAGCGAATTCAATCCGATTAGACCGTATGGTTGGATTCTTGTTATATTATTTTGGCCCAAATACAGGAATTTGAGTCCCGACAATCCGTTAAAGCTGCTGGTTTGTATTTCGCTCAAATTATTGTAGCGCAACTGGAGATCGACCAGACTCGATAATTGCTTGAAATTATACTGTACCAAGTACGATAGGCTGTTATTGTTTAGATATAGGTAATTGAGGTTCCTCAGATTGTTAAAAGCCACCGGATGTATCTCACGTATCCTATTCCTCTCCAAATACAAGATTTTCAAGTTCGTTAGATGTTTGAAACTATCCGCTAAGAGAGTTTTTATCTTGTTCTGATTCAAATAGAGGTATTTCAGGTTCACCAGACCAACGAAAGCATCGCTATGGATGTAAGTGATATTATTCCCGTTCAAATTTAGTATGTCCAGATTCTCCAATTCAGCAAACGTATTGCTACGAACGATTTTGAATCTGTTCACGCTCAAATCTAAATGCAACAATCTACGTAAGCCCGCGAAGGCTTTCGAATCGATCACCTCCAACAAATTCTGTTTCAGATTCAAATATTTCAATAGGCGGAACTGGCTGAATGAGTACGGTTCGATGGTGAGTACGTTGCTCTGAGTCAAATTCAAGTAGCTGATGTTGTTCTTGGGGAAGTTGAACGTCACCTCCTTGATGACGTTCAGGTTGCATCGGACGCACGTCAACCAGTGCGAACGGTTCAATTTCACACCGGAATACTGAAAGTAGGAGGGTGTCGCGTTAACGCATATCAAGTGTTCGCCTCCCAGGAGGCTCTGTTTCGTTAGACAGTTGCTTCCGATGTTCTCTAAGGCGGCGGTGGTTGTGGTAGTATCGGGTGTCGCACCGATCGCAATTATGAGAGCCGTTACGGTGAGAAACCATCTTTCCATCGTTTCTGAAACAAAGTAGAATTACATCAGTCGAGTAAGAAAGATATTATTACGACAGAGATAGCCTTTTAAATTTTAGTTGGGTGAGTTAATAAAAAGGTCTTCGTCTTTTCGTGCTGTATGCGCTATGCAAACACTGTGTATGTGCGGTTCCAATAAATGATTCTTTTAATATTTTTAAACTTAATAAGTCTGCATATAGAAATCAAATCTTTAACAAAATTGCTTCATTCCAGCAGAGTCTTTTGTAGATATTTGTTGTATTTGCTTAACTGGAGCATACTATAATCCCCAACCAAATTCCGTAAGCACTGACGGAATTTTAAACTACTTAAAGCTTGCGCCCACATTATAAAAGATATATTAGCAAGCTTCTTCAATTGGTCCCTGGAGGAAGGTGTTTTTTCACATATATTTAAGGTAGCCAAAGTAGTTTAAAAAGGGTGATCCATATCAAATGTCTAATTATCGATCGGTTTCGATTTTATGCACCCTATCTAAGATTTTTGAAAAAATTGTGTTTAAACGTATTTATAGTTATCTAACAAAATATAATATACTTCATCCTGCTCAGCATGGCTTCGTCAAGGGAAAATCGACGCAAACCGCGTTATTCTTGTTTGTGACAAGAGCCTACAATAACTTGGACAATAGTGAGAGATGTATGAGCCTTTCTATGGATTTGTCTAAAGCTTTTGACTTGGTCAACCATGATTTTTGCTTTTAAATAAATTGCAGTCATATGGAATACAAGGCACTATATGTAACTGGCTAGCGTCATACTTGTCTGAAAGGAAGCAGGTGGTTGCTGTCAGCTTCTTTAGAACATTCGGTACTACCTGGAGTGCCGCAAGGACCAATACTAGGACCACTCTCTTCTTGTTATTCATTAACGATCTGCCAGGTTGTATTAATAGCAATCTTATAATGTATGCGGATGGCAATGCTTGCGTGGATGCAGCCGTCAATATGAATATCCAGAACATAATAAACACACTTGTTCGATGGTTCGCTGCTAATGATGGTGAATACAGATAAGACAGTATTTAATAACTTTACAGCAGGGGGAAAAGAGATCGAACGCAGTCAAATGCTTAGAATTGACAAGCGATCAATTCAACAAGTTTCATCCACAAAATTCCTAGGCTTATATCTTGGTTGGTCAACGCATATCGATGCATTATGTATTAAACTATCACAGACCCTCTATATAATTTATCGTTTAAGAGATACAACTAATCGGAATGTCATTAAGGCCTATTATTGCACTTGCTTGGAGTCTCGTATTAAATTCGGCCTAATTTTTTGGGGATGTAGTTTGAAAAGTGTCAGAGCATTTCGTTTGCAGAAGAGAGCTGTTAGGGCTATATCAAATGTGCCACGTAACCGCTTATGCCGCAACTTATTTATAAGTCTAGGAATTTTGCCACTACCAACATTATGTATATATTATTATATAGTATTTATTAAAAGCATTGAATCTGATTTAAAGAGGAATAAAGATTTTCGTAATTATTTTACACGGCGAGCAGGTGATTTTATTATTCCTATGCATAAACTAACCACCGTTGAAAAACATCCTTTGTATAATTATATAATTCCTTAAATGGTGATCTAAATCAGTTGAATATCAAGTCAATACCTACCAATAGAATTAAAAAGATATCTGGCTTATAAATGTTTTTATTCCATCAATGAATATTTAAGTTACTCACGTTAATATGACATGTTATTTTCCTTCTTTTTCTTTAATTCAAACAACTAACGTTATTTACTTTTAACCTCTTCGTTTTAGTTAATTTTAATGTAGTCCATTACACTACAATATTTCAACTTGTCCTATGCCAGCTGTACTTCGTTCGCTATGTAGTACTCATGGTCCTTGGATAAATATATTAGTATTGTTATTATCATGTCTAACATCGCTGATTACCAACTTGATTGCGAATGACGAAGGAAATCTGAAAGTATTTAGTTGAGAGAATGGTACTTGCAGGTCAGCTTCGTGGGTAATGTGTTTAAAAACAGAAGCTAATAAACCTTTCCATTTATAAATGGCAGCAGTAATTTTAATACATCGGTTTAAATCATCAGTAAAGCAAAGGTTTATTATCAAACTTACAACATAAATGCCACACACTTTTATGACGCCAATACATCAAGACTCACCAGTTTCAACATAGTTGTATTGACTGAGCAGTTCTCAGTAATCAGCATCGCGGGCAGAATAAGGATCCGTTTCATTAAATGTTTAAAAGGGAAACTTAAAACGCTTTTAAAATCTTTTTTGTAGTTTTCCTACTTGCAATATGTATAGCGCGGATACCAGATTGTTGAAAGATATTCGAGTTTTGCCAATTTACGCCGGCGGTATCGCGGTGTAGATCAACTGTAAAACGTGAAAAATCAGTGGAAATTAAAAAAATGTAAGATTTGTTGATTTGTCATCCTGAGATTTTTGTGTTTATTTTGCGATCAAATTTCTTATCCATTTTCCTTATCATTAATTGATGGAGAGACATTTCACCGTGATACGCAATTAAAAGCTATTGGAATGGTTGAAAGTTGTTTAACTCGAGAGGCCGGTGCAGAAGCTCTCAACACGTCAAAAAGTGTCATCAATCGTTTGTGGTTGAGATATTAGCAAACCAATGATGTGCGTGAACGTTATACAGGACGCACAAGAGCAACTCGACCAATTCATGACAGATACTTGAGACTTTGTGCATTAAGAAACCGCAACATTACAACGACAGAATTAGTAATTCAACTTTACGATACTCATGATGTGTTAATAAGCGATCAAACAGTGAGGAATAGACTCCACGCAGATGGTCTTAATTCCCGCCGTCTTCTGAGAGTTCCTGTTTCTCGAGAGGAAATCGCGGAAGAAGATTAGAATGGAAGCAGCAACATTGGGGCATCTGTTTTGTTTTCTGACGAATCACGGTTTGGTTTGCGGCCAGATACACGAAGAACGAAAGTGTGGAGACGTCCCGGAAATGCAGAACGATTAGCTACATCGCAAACTGTTCACAGCTTCCACTGAGGTAGTGCAATGGTATGGGGTGGAATATCTCTTGGTGGAAAACTAACCTCGTTCTCTTGGATCTGTATTTAGTCGCCATTGACTATCGGGACATTATCCTTCAGAACGTTGTGCTACCATATGCTGCAAGAATTGGTGAAAAGTTTCGAGTCATGCACGACAATGCGCGTCCACATACTGCAGGTGTCATTCGTGCATATCTTCAAAACCACGAAATTAATGTTTGCCATGGCCAGCGCAATCACCTGATTTAAATCCCATAGAACACGAATGGGATTTGCTGCTGTCGAAATCTAATCTTTGAAACAAAACAACAATTGTATGAGTGTCTTGTAGAACAGTGGAATGCCATTGATCAACCACTTGATTATAAGTATGCCAAGCAGGTGTAGAAATGTAGTCAACACTCGTGGAGGTCTCACATTTCACTCGTCACATGTTGTTGATTGTTATTATTTTTTTACATAAGTTTTGTAATGTTTATTAATTTTGAAAATTATTCCTAAATAAACAGACTTTTCTCATTAAGTATTCTTAACTGTTTTTAAAAGTAAACAAATAATGATGGTTGACTTATACGTTCACATATAACAAACAATTATTTACCTATGTATAGCAGAAATGCATTTCCTTGCTTGTCCCCTAGACTATTGTGATGTGTGTACCTTTCACAAACAATATCAAAATTGATATCTGCCAATATGAATATATACGTAGTTTAATTTTTACGTTGATACTCAATTAACTTTTGTATGATGTGTTATGGATAAATCTATTGTAAATGGACTATCACGTCCTCAAAGATTTGTCCTGTATATAATCATCAAGTAGGAGTGTCCGCTCTAAACGTTGGGACGTGTTCGGTAGGTGAAAAAAACTTGCTACAAAAAATAAATTAAGAAAAAAACTGCTTCATATTTGGACGTTATCTGTTTTCGTAAAGTAACGGTACTCTGGATGCGGCTCCGAATCCTTTTTCTCGTATATACATACATAGATGTTATAAGTCCCCTTGGGGCTGCGTGTGCGTAATATATGACTTTTAATAAGGCGAATAACCTTTTCCACGCGCACCTATGGATAGCAACGAATATGCATGAATATGTAAATTATTTTAAATAAATATGTTTATTAATTACTCTAGTGCAATAACTTCTATCCTTGGCGATTTTTCTGATCGCATTCAAGACTACGTACCTGTTTCATTGTCAAAGGAATATGTAGAGTTCATTGCAAAATTCGAAATGATGCGGTGAAATAGGACGAAGAAATAATGCTTATGGCAGACACTGAGTGCCGTTTGATCTTTACATGTTGGAATTGTTTTATTGTGCTGTGTACTGTTTTTTTTTGTTACTTTTTATCGTTACATAACCCAAAGTGATGACTAACAAAATTATGCCTTATAGCCATTCATATAACAAGAATATTATGCGATTTGTAATATTCGGGGACGTTGCCAGGAAGCGAAATGCTATTAACTCGCGAGTTATTTTCAAAGCTTTATCGAATCATCAATGATGGCGATATCAAAGTAATCACCAATTTTGTTTGTCCAATAAGAAATAATAATACTACTGCGTCTGGCAGAACAACTACACTTTATTGCTATACCAGTACATATGAATGGCATATGTCACCGGCGGTATATGACATGACACGATTATGACAGACAACCGTATGACAATATGACATATATAATACATAACTAAAATCTTTCTTAAGGCGCAATATGATTTAGTAACTAATGTATTTTGATCTTAATAATTATCAACAAATGTTTCATGTAATAGGACCAAATAGTTGATGATACAATAAAATATATTTTTCGAAAAACGATGACAGGTGCATAAAAAGCCGAAACCTACTGATGACATATCCAATTTCAATTATTAAAATGATACATGCATACAGTATACACGTATGCCCAGCTCTCACCGGGGTGCGAGATATATTGTACGTAGCGCGATCTGGCATACTTGCATTTATCCCCGCTGGCCAGCCTCGTCGCGCGCAACCCCGTAGCACTCGGCACACCTATCTGAATCATTCTGTATCTGTCTATGCGCACGCAAAGTTCTAACAAGTGATCGTCGATTTCGGATACACTGTGTTAGTTAATACAATCGCAGAGAAGGTACAAATCATAACATGGTATTTTGCTGGAAATCCCTACCAAAGCACCGTCGATCTATTGGATTGTTCTATTCCTTCGCATTCGACGATTGAAAAGATCGTCAAAGTGTTTAAATTTGGCTGTGGAGTCGGGAATTGCCGTAAATGCCAATAAATAGACGAGCAGCCTGAAATCCCTCTAAGACCTCCCGAACGGGAGGAGAAAGGAGTGAGCGTTTGTTCGTTGGTTGAAATGGGCGAACCTTGCTCTAGCAGACGAAATCGGTGTCAGTAGAAGTACAGTGAAACGTATTCTGAAACGCAACAAATACAAAAGTTATAAAGTTCAAAAGTGCCAGGAGATTTTTCTCAATTCTAAGAATGGAGTTTTGTGCGTCCGTGGTGGAAATCATTGTTTATTTTCGAATTCCAAGATCACAGAAGGTATTGCTTTTAGATATGATATCGGTAAGTACTACATAGATGGAAGGAAATGTGTTACGTTTACGAGTATAAGAAACTGAGCAACATTTAGAAACATTAACCTTTAATTTGTTGGAATCACACCAATCAACTAAGGCGTTCAGATTGGCTTGCAAGAAATCTGTATCGTGAACTGAAGACATTGATGAATATAACTTTACATCGTCAGCATACGCTAATACTGGGCAAGAAATAGATTCAAGGTGGTCACTGATGTAAGCGGTAAAAAGCAGCGGCCCAAGATTTGGCCCTTGAGGTACGCCAGATCAGGAAGCAAATTCAAGTGAACGAAAGCCATTATACTGTACATAATTCAATCTATTACTGAGATAAGATATAATAAGTCTACAGAAGATTTTTTGTAGACTCATACCAAAAGCATTCTTTTCTTTTATCAGCAACCCGTGATCAATTTTGTCAAAATCGGCGGATAAATCAGTATAAATGACATCTACCTGACCCTGCCTGTCCAAGCATTCACTAATGTATTGCGTAATAGTAACTAAGTTAGTCGTCGTAGATCTAGCAAGTAGAAAATCATGCTGGTGAGGAGATATATATCTGTATATGCTAAACATCAAGAAGGAGTAAATGACCTGTTCAAACACCTTCGCAAAATCCGACAAAATACTTATCGGTCCGTAGTTCTTTAAGTTTTTTCTTGAAAACAGGGCTAATTACAGCCCTCGTGCATGTATTAGAAAAAGTCCCAGACCTTACGGATAGGTTAATAATATAACTCAAAGGTCTGGCAAGAGCACATCTAGCATCATGCACTATACAGCAGGAATGGAATCATCTTCAGCTAGACAGTTGCAGGAAAACCTAGCCATAATCCCAATCAATTCATCCGCAGTAGCAGGCAAGAAAACAGGTTAGCAAATGCGTCAACTATATCGGATCACTAAATCTCTGATCACCGTCAAATAGTATCGAATTAATTAACAACCTCCAGATAACTCCTGCATGTAGTAGACAGATGATTCTTGCAAAGAGCACGAAGTCGCTTAAATTCACGTTCATAGTAAGTATTTTTAGTTTTTTTAAACTTTCGTCTATAGTACTCCTACAACTTTAAACTTGATATCACTATTGTATTCCATTCTATTATATTCTTGTTGTTCCATTACATCAACCAAGATTCGCCTACATATATGTCTAGTATAACTTATATAAAAGGGTCCCTTGTTCTGGAAAATTAACCTCTCACGTCAGGTTACATACTTCATTAGAAGTTTACAACCCGAAACCTGTAACAAATTCTCCCGTTCTAATTGAACTAATATCACCTCATTAGTCGAGCCTACACTATTATAATTGCTTTTATAACTCAACCTCGAAATTCAACGTGCAACTGAGCAAACAAAGTCTTTGCCACAGAGGCAAGCCCGGGGACCTGGGAATAGATTTTGGTATAAAGTAACCGACTCCGGTTCCATCCATACGTAATAGCCTATTCAGTTACACTCGCGTGTTTCGGTCGTCGGCAAAACACGATGCATATACGCTTATAGTACAGGAAAGTTTGTCTCGTCCAGGCTCATTACTGGCGCTCGGACTGACTCCCCGGATTGGGACAACAATACACCGCAATGTGCCACGTTTGCTTTGGATGCGAGCGCATTTCCCGTTGGAGAGGGGTGAATTCTGGTCGCAGGAGTACAACCTGACACGTATCCGACAGAACTGACTGTTGACCCTGATTTATAGACGAGCATATGTATGTGCGTATAATGTATGCACTTATACAGGGTGTTATAAATGGGTCTTTCGAAATTTACAAAGCCAGTTAAATGAAGAAAAGGAACTTGCCATAAAAAGTCTCTCTTTTTAGAATTACCAGTATTGTAGCAACTATTATAAGCAAGTATCTGAACACATTACTGTGTAAAAATAAAAACATCCTAACCACCTCGATGAGTGAAGAATTCTAGATACATATTTCGGCAACTAAATTGTCATCTTCAGCAGAATCTCTGAAGGAAAATAATGTTAGACCCAGCACTCTGGGAGATATACACTACACAGAACACCACTTGAATAACACTGCCACCGTATCCTATTCTTTGTATGTTACATTACTAAAAATGCACGGTATGTGTTGTAAGTTAAATATGTGACAAAAATGAACATGTAATCTTAAACAAATAATATTAAAATAAAACCAACCAAATAAGAAACTTAAAGCTATACATGCTGTACACTAGCGACACTTTCTAATTGTACGACCTAACGCTCAACGTAAATCCTACATGCGTGGCATGGCTAGTAGACAGCTTATTGCATTCATTGGCTGCCTCGGAATGTGTAAATACGAATGTGCGGTGTCTGTGCGTATTTTAAAAATGCCTTAGGTGCATTTATAAATGTGCAAAAAAGCATCTATTATTCGACGTATTTGCGTAGGAAGAAATTTGTTTGATGTTTCAAGTATTACGAATAAAATAATACTGTCGTCTTATTAAATTGTTTAGAAAGGTAATTTCATTACTTCTTGCGGTGAACTTTTTTTGTGGTTGAACTAGGATAAGATATAAACCAAGAGCATGTTTATTATACAATAAATTACAATATCAAAGATTTAGTACTGTTATTTATTTAAAACATAAATAACGAAATAATTATAAGTATACACTTATGCTGAAATCAATAATGAGTTCATCCGCCGTTATTTTGAATGACTTCT
>JARFOC010081270.1:0-14716 GCA_031763485.1 Osmoderma eremita
TAAGAGCAGGATTGTTCTCGGAGTGCTACGCTTTACATTGTATTTTTTCCTTTGTGGTTTTCTGCTGAGGATGGCAATTTAGTTGCCGAAATGCGTATTCGGAGTTCTTTACTTAACAAGGTGGTAAGGGGTATTTTTTAACTTAAATTGCATATGTACACAAATTTGCTATATTATTCCAAAAACAGTTTATAGTTATTTGGTATTTATTTATATTTTATGTAGTAACTTTCAAAATCGTATTCTATATATTAATTTCATACGCATCTACGGCACTGGTAAATTCAATTCCTATCGTTTGGCTACAAATCAGCTGATCTTTTGAGGGTACTGTATTCGTGTCAGGTTTTGTGCATGAGGATTTGTACGGGATCAATAACTAATGGAATAATGCAAAGGAAATTTAGTATTTTTCAATGAATAAATGTAGGATACAACCCGGCAGTTATTCGTGTTGACCTCAATATTTATTATCTATTATGAAACTTAAAATATTACGATATAGTAGAGTTTGGTTATGTTTTGCATAAAGTGCAAAATTTCAACTTTGTATGAAGACATTATTTTATTCTAATTGTTACTTAAGGCAAAAAAAACAACGGTAAATGTAACTTCGTCAGTAAAAAGTGTTATAATAACACAGTTTTATTCAAGTGGTGTGTGGTGCAAATCTCCCAGAGTGCGACGTCTAACATTATCTTCTTTCGTAGTTTCTGCTGAGGATAGCAACTTAGTTGCCGAAATACGTATCCAGGAGTTCTTCACTCATCGAGGTGGTAAGGGTATTTTTCATTCTTTACTATTTTAAGCCACCGTATCCTATTTTGTATTTTATATCAAAAAAGTGTTTTATTTAAAATTTCTACGTTTTCATTTAACAAATTAAATATTGTTTCGAAAAAATCTTATTTGATCTTCCTCGAAAAGCTCTTGCTGATTTGTATTTTGTATGGCTTATAATTGAATTCGTTCACGGCTTTGTATATCGAACTGTTTGTGAAGATCTAGAAGCCATCGTACATACCGTTCCTCTACATAAGTTGAGATATTCAGATTGATGTGTTCTGTTGCAACGTGATTGGTTTTATTTATTTTTCTGTGAGAACGCAATAATCTGCTTTGAATTTGTTAAAAATATTGAGCATACTTTTCGCACATGCTATAGGCCCATAGGATAATTGATTGAGAACATGTCACTAACCCGTCTTAAATTATTATTTCTTTGATACCACGTTATCATTGTCACCTTTTCATTTTTGTATTACCTGTTCACAATTTAAATAAATTTTCTACTTTGCAATAAAATGTATTTAATTTGTGAGAGATGTACGAATAAATATTTAAAAAAATATATTACATTAATAAAGAAATATTTGCCACAAAGAATTGTTTTTATTTTTCCCACTCACGACGCTTTAACGTGTAACTGGTTGCCTACTATGTCGCTTAACGTTACCTGTAGGAAATATCTATGTGTAATCTTACAAGAAAAATCCTGTATCTATCCTATCCAACACTTTTTCTATGTTAATGAAGCAAATTGTGTATGGTTTGGTCTTTTCTCTATTATATCTTCTATGATTGTCCGTATCCTTTTCTCCATAATTTTTCTTAATATGTTTTCTGATATGCTTAGTACAGTGATTCTTCTATAGTTCTCATATTCTCTTTTATACCCGTTCTTATAGGTGTTCCTACTACGATAGTCAGATAAACAAATACCAATTATAATAATACCGCTGCTACAAACGCACATGCTTTCCAATACTGGTTGAGTGTATGATACCGACATTCTTTAAGTAATAGTTGATAGTGCCAGTCGTCGATCCGCACCATATTTATCACTAATAATCCATTTCCACGAAGTTACTACTTAATAATACTTAATATTACATCCATATTTATACAACTTAGGTACGTGAACAGAATTTTCCTTAGATGTCCACGCAATGACATTAGCACTAAAGTTAAACATTAAAAATGTAATTATTTTGCACTAATATCTAATATAACGTAATGTAGCAGCACATTTTAGGTCATAAATTAATACGTAGATACATGCATATGTCAGTTGCGATAATGAATTAGCCTTCGGAATGTGTGCCAGGACGTTAACGGTAACGCGTACTAGGAACGCCGGGATTGGTTATTAGGGGTAGAATATGGTTACGTTTGGGAGCGTAATTTATGATTCCTATTTAAATAATTTCAAAATAAGGATGTGAAAATTTCCGAGACATTTATTTGGAACGATTTATAATTCATTTATACTTTAATAATTCTCACAACCTGGGCGTGCTACTAAATTTAACCTTCCGTGTAATCTTTTTGTTAGGTTATTTATGTGTAGTCTAGAAAATGCTGGATCTCAGAATGGGTATTACATATCACCTGTTATTTTCTATAAGTGCTCCAAAATGTGCGTCTACTTAGACAAGTTTATGTAGAGGTATTGCAATTTTTGGAAATTCAAACAAACGGTTTATTTCGTTAAATATTACGTTTTTTAATAATAATAATAATAATAATCTTTATTGCCCAACAGTAAAGTATAAATGCATATATACAGAGAAGGATATGTAGATGCTGATAGATGACAAAATGAAAATAAATATATATAATACAATGCTAGTCTAGTAATGTGGTTGTTTTAAAATCATCAGCTGTTTGTATGAGGTAATGAGGAAGGAATATAGAAAGGATCGGGAAAGAGTTTATTAGCATTCCTGCACATTAGTACTACAGGAGATTTAGCCAATGCATTCGTTCTTGCCGTTGGAATGTAGAAGCTATCGGTGTCTTGATTAATATAAACGGGAAACCAAATAACCGACGCGTACTCTAGTTTAGGACACACCAGGGCCCAATACATTACTTTCATGACATTCAAATTTCAAAATCCTCTGCAAGATCTTCTTATAAAATTGAGTGATTGCGACGCTGATCTACAAATGGGGGATATGTGGTTGAAAACGGTAGACGATGATCAAATAGTACACCAAAATCCTTGATTTCCTTCTGGCGAGGGATAACAAAATTATCCAACGCGTATTGGAAGATCAAGGGGTTACTTATCGCAGTGTATGTTACTGCCGCACATTTGTGCGCACTGACCTTGATCATATTATCATTACACCGTCTGTTGATAACCTGTAGATCCAGTTAGATTTCACCTTCGTAAAGATCTTTAAATCGTTCGCATATGCCAGCACATGACATTCCAACTTAGACGGCAAATTTATGGTAAATTTTTTTTTTTATGTACACGTTGAACAGAAAGTGTCCTAAGTTGGACTGGAAGCGGCGGTGAATATATCTGACTCACAACCATTATAACAGACGTAGCATGAACTATTATCAAGGTAGGAAGCAAATCTAATCGGTGATTGAGGTTGAAAAACTGAATGAGCTGAGTTTCGATGTCAAAATACCATGATGGATAGTGTCAAATGCCTTAGCGAAATCAGTGTATAGTACGTCCACCTGTTCTTGCAAGTCAGCACAGGAGCTTATGTATTGCGTGATTTCAGCAAGATTAGTTATAGTCGAACATCCAGACACGAAACCGTGCTGCTCTGTAGAAATATGGCATCGAATGCAGGTGTAAAGCTTATTGTGAAGCATATGTTCGAGAGTCTGATTGATAACAATATAAATACAAAATTGTATTTCTGACTGCACACTTCTTGAGGCAAATTATAATATTATAGGTACAATAGACACTAGTAGTAAGTAATTTAAATAAACTGACAATAGACTTGTACTATTTTACTTTTCAAGATTAATAGTGTAAAGATGCAGTTATAAGAGAAGCTTTAGATACACGTTATTTGTTATTACGTTCTCTACACGGAAATCATATTTACACAGTTTTCTATTGTATGTATACATTTAAACATTATCTTGCAATGGTACATGCAAGAACATGATTTTATTTGGTATATTTTATACAAATACATACCTGTATAAATGGTATTCTAAAGAAAACGTTACGTAGTCACTTAGTTCTAATCAATACATCAACAACCATCTAGATGTTTCACATATTGGCTCAATCTATTCAGTATGGAACTTCTAAGTTAATGAATATCTACTATAGGGATACCCCGTTTCTTGCTGCCTCTAGTTTACGCCATTCAGCTTTAAACATCTGGGAAGGAGAAGGAAAATTGGAGACAGATTAGTTTAAACGTATTAAATGGGTGGAAGTTTATATAGCCACCTGTCGACGGATGTTCTATTATATAAAATTGGGACTGAGAAGCCTTCGAAGATATATAGATAGAATTAAATGAAGTGCAAAATTTTCAGTGACGGGTATGGTCTTATCACTGGCTTCTTATTGCTGCTCTGCAATAATACATACTTCTAATCACATTAAATTTTTCATTTCTCTTTGAAAGAAGACGTAACCGCACTTCCTTATAGAAAGTTAAGTAGAAATAGTTGTGAATGAGTTCAACCCTATTTCTACTTTGTATTTTCAGTGTTTATACAAATTGTTCTATTATACAGAAAGTATATTTGGTCAAAATAACAGTGTTGGGCTTGTTTTTGAACTCATTCAATTCAAATTCACATTAGTGTTATGTTTCGTGACATATAAAACTGTAAACGCAAATAATTGTTAGCAAAGATATAATTGTGTATAAAATATCAACATACAGGCAAAGGCAATGCTAATGATAAATTAGTTATTGATATAGAAATGTTAGTTGTATCTTAAACCGTGTCCAGACCAACAAATATTTACGCTGTGCGTTGACAAAAAATTATATCTGTGCGCCATAACTTATGTTGGTGTAAGTGCGCGCAGAATAAAAAAGACACATTTTTGTTCGCCACGTACAACGCCTACTATTCATACGCCTGCGAGTTTCTAGCAGTCCAGAGAGATTTGTTCCGAACGTGAACTAACTATGTGCATATTTTTCAAGGGCGTACAGCATAAGAAAACATTTTTATAGATAGGGTCACCGTCTTCATACGTGGGTTCAGAACCTGCCCTGGGAATGTCTAAAAACACAGTACGAGGACAGATACGAAAATCGGTCCAAGAACAACACAAAGAATCCTGGAAAAATGCAACCACGCAAAGCCATCGCAAAACCTTTATCAAAGAGCCATCAGTAAAGAAGGCTGGTGAACTACTAAGTCTAAGAAGGACAGAAAGGACAGATCAGGGCTTGATATTAAAGACCCAAGCTGTAGACTGTGCGAAGTGACCATAGAGGCCTCATAGCACATCTTATGTAAATGCAAAGCCTTAGACCCTCGAAGACAGGCAATCTTTGGGAAATCAATAATGATCCCAGGAGACTATAATGACCAATCGGTCAAGGACCTATGGATATGGAGAAAAATAGTAAAGATAGAAAAAACAACAACAGACTATAGCGCAAATGAGCAGGGATATATTGGACTACTCTAGAGCAAAGGATCGCAAAAACCTCTTCGTAGAGGTGGCCACAATTTCACAATATTATATGTTTTGTACCAAGCCAACAAATAATATATAAGAAAATACCCTTACAACCAGTGAAGAAATCTGGATACGTATTTCGGTTAAGTTGTCAGAATCTCTGAAGGAAAATAATGTTAGACGCAGCACTCTGGTGTTTTGTGTGGTGCATATCTTCCAGAGCGCTGCGTCTAACATGATTTTCCTTCAGAGGTTCTGCTGAGGATGGCAATTTAGTTGCCGAAATACGTATCCAGAGTTATTCACTTATCAAGGTGGTAAGGGTATCTTTTACTTTTATTATTTTATGCCACCGTATCCTATTCTTTATTCTATTACAAATTGTTTCATATAATACGTAATATTTACTGCTTCACTGTCCTATTTGTGCAAGCTTCATCATAAAAATGTAGTCTTGAAATAAAATATCTCACTAACAATGCTACAACGTCTAGATCATAACTTCCTTTAGAAACGTCTTATATTAAAATGGTATCTACTACAAACACCACTTCTTTTCGTTGATTGTACCAATGACTTCTTAGCGAGTAGTTATATTTAATTCAATCTAATCACAATAACACCATCCATAAGAAGTAGATATCTTTGGCGAGTAACGACCACAATAAAGAGTCAATATACGGTCAAATCGATATGTATTGGCTTCGTAAAAAATCATTGAAAAGTCACATCTACAAAGGTGTAAATTTCACACTAACGTAAATACGCTAGTGAATGGCATTCACTTCAATTGAATCTGAATGCCACCTTGCTTTATATTAGGACAATGTTATAATGGTCTACCTGTTTAACTTTTATTATTCATGTCTTTACAGAGACTCAGATCAAGTGCACAATCCACGGACAATGCTACCAACGTTATCCGCACAATAATGAAATGTTGGGGTCCCATTATTGCGTCTATAAAGAATGTATACACTGATTTTACAGTAGAGCGTTGTGTTATTCATTCAATACGAATTTTAAATATATTACACGTATACATGGCGCGCATAGGTAGATATGTGTATAGGACGGGCACGATGGTGGTGTGGAGGTATGCTGCGCAGCTATGCGCTCTGTGAATGGGAATCTCGTATCAAAAAGTTAGGGGAACCGATTTACAAAAACCGTTTATAAAGATAATACTCACAATGAAAAATGGAACCGCGTCGAGTAAGTGACCTAATTAATCACCACAGAAGTTTTCTATCCCCATTGTGCCATAGTCCCTTGAAAAATAAGGATGTTTATTCAGGTAATCTTTTGTCGTAGCATTGAAATTACAATACGATTGAGTGGTTATAAATATTTTATTGTATAAATTTAATAAAATATAAAGTATTCCAAAACTGTTACCGAACTGCGTTACAGAAAATAATTTAACAGAATTTAATTTGCAAGATGTAAAGATGAAATGAAGGGAAATGGGCAATTCTATCAAATACATTTTTGCAATTTTGACGATAACTATGTATAAATGAGTAACTGCAACAGGGTGCGTTCAAAAGAGTCTTGATGTAAATATAGAAAGAAAAATAAATTCATTAGCAGATTAACCGCAAAAATAGATTAGAAAAATATGAAATACGTAATGAAAATATTTAATAATAACATTAATTCCTAGTTTTATAGATTGTCGTCAACTTACTTTTCCTCGTGAAGTTTTAAAACGAGAGAGAGAGGCGTCTACAATCATCAAATATGAGGTGTGTAAATTAAGTAATGAGACTGGTATTTTTAAATATTTTTATTTGAATATAATTACAATTGAACGTTGTCTCCCTCAAAATAACTCCTTTGGGTAGCCACACAGCGTTGGAGACGGTTCTTCCATTCCTCATAGCAGTGCTGGAACTCGGATATTGGAATCGGAATTAGCTGGTCGGCTACACCCGTTTGAGTGTTTTCGAGTGTCCCACAATGATGTCCCTTCAGATGAATTTTCAATCTTGGGAAGAGGAAAAAGTCACAAGGACTCAAGACAGCTGAATAAGAAGGCTGAAGAGCCACAGACATATTTTTACTTGCCTAAAACCGTTTATGGAAATTGCTGTGTGACAAGGCGCATTGTCATGATGTAGGGTCCAATCGTTCTTGATGTTTGGTCTCGCACGCATGACCCTTTTTCGGAGTTTTTCGAGAACCTCTCGGTAAAAATGTTGATTAACTGTCTTACCTTGAGGCACGAACTCTTTGTGAACGATTCCCTGGCTACGAAAGAAGCAAATAAGCATGCTTTTGATCATGCTTGCTTTCTTGGGCATTAGGGTTCCTGGAGTGTGCCATTCGATGATCTGGCGTTTTGTTTCCGGGTCATACTCGAACACCCAATTCTCATCACCAGTAGTTACACGTTCTAAAACATTTTCATTGTTTTCAATCGATTCCAAAAAGTCAAGGCACCTTTCTCTCCTGATGTCCTTTTGTTCTTGGAGAACCATTCTAGATCAGATCTTTCTCACTCCCAATTCATTGGTCAAAACTTGATGAACGGTGGTTTAAGACAAAATCAACTGTTCACCGATCATTCTGACCGCCAACCGATGATCTAAACCGATGGTTCTTGCAATTGAAGGCCTTCCGCTGCGTGGCTTATCTCTTCCTTATGAAAATGCCTTAAACCACCGAAAAACCTGGGCTTTTGACAAAACTCTGTCTCCGTAGGCCTGCTGAAGTTTTGCTAAACTTCCTGTTGCACTTTGCCCAAGTCAGAAGCAAAACGTAATAGCACACCGTTGCTCTAAATTAATGTCTTTCATTTGTAGAACGCACTACGAAATCGGGTTCACGGAAAAAAACGACAACGGACAACCAAATGACTTGATCGAGTGCAAACTTGCACTATACGCGTATTACAATGTCCACTTGTCGCCCCTCAATGTCCCGTGCTTCCCGTGTTGCCATACCAACGCTACGTTGTGAGTCTCCTTACTTAATTTACACACCTCGTATCTATTAATATTTTACATATCACTGTAAGGTAATACCATAAAGCATTTGCAATGAACTTGTTTGTAACATTTATAACAAAAAAGAGCAAATTTAAATCGTATTTTTGCAGGGGATTATCGATTCTGAGTTGAATTCGCATTGCGATATTAGGAGAAAGCATCTCAATAGTGTATCACATGTCGATAATCCCATACACAGCGAACATATATATGGGTACACACATCAAACGCTAGTGGTATTAAAAAGTGAATCTCGAAGTCAATAAAAATAAAAATTAAAAGATCCTCCCAGGATCCATGCAGACATTGAAAAGGGCACAATAAAAATCAAATCGCTCTGCTGTAATTCCTGTACGGGGCCCGTCTCACACAGAAATGTCGTCGTTAACCTATACACGCACCTAGACACCTCATGGAAAAACGTCAATGAAATATAAAACACGTAAATCGCAATGAATGACAAGGAATAAAATGTAGGGCGTGGTGGGTACACGGTGAAATATAACACTGGTAAAGAAATATCTTGTTCCAAGACCACAATGGTCCGAAAAAATAGGTTAAGACCATTCGGCCATTCATTCGACCGTGTGTAAAAACTAGAAGCTTACCCCCCGTGGTTGTATTGTATGCAGAATTTCAGGGACTTTAGAAGGGCGCGATAGAGGAGGACTTAGATTGAGAAGGAGAAGGACGGGAAGCCGAAGTTAGCCCTCGTGCCAAACTAAAATGTTTGCCCGGTTCTTATGTGTGAGCTTCCCGATCTAATGTCGCGCTTATACACATCTCGACCTGATACTTGCCCTCGGATGAGAAATAACCATTTCCACCTAATGTTTTTCCTTATTTTGTACGGTTTTAAGCTTAAATTTGGCATCCAGGTACGCGTTTAGCGAAGGATGGGCGGGTAATTATTTTTCTGGGAACTGTCGAAGCATTGTGACGGGATTCGGTGGTCTTTGAAGACGAGCTTTGAAGGAAAAAAATTACACCTAATGCTGGATTTGTCTCTCGAGGTGATTGAGGGTACGAGTTCTAATGTTAAACATGTCAACTACGGTGAAAAATTGACAACGTTTTCGGATTATGGTACGTTGAGCTAAATCGAAAAATGGGAAAATCTAATGTCATCTTAGCAAATAAGTTCTTTTAACCAAGCTTTCAAACTACATATATAAGTACACAAATTTCATATAGTTTTATGGATAGTGGTGGTTTATAATATGAATATCTGTGATCTTAAATTAAATATCTGAAAAATAAAGAAAAGTGTACTTACTGCTACTATAGATACCTGCACTGCTCTGTTCTGTTGGGAAATTTATAATTAAATCTCTATTCGAAAATGAAAACTCCCTGGTAACTTAAACGAACTCTGATTTTATTTATTTAAAGTGCTTTATATAGGTACTAAAATGTGGAGAATTTACAGTATTATCGTACGGACTAAATTATATTTGCAATCACATTATTTTTCAACCCAGGCAATAACCAATACTGAATTTTGTGATGCGTACCTACGTGTAAAATGTACATCTAATTAGCTAACATTTTCCTTCTTCTTAAGCAGTTGCCGCATGCAATCGTGGTCAAATGTAATAGACAGAAAAGATTGCAAGGACTGTTTAATAAAATATAAATAACAAACAAAACATTTAGATGAAAATAATTTTCAAAGATTGTGTGATTTACAAAAGAAAACGATATGGAGATGTGACAAGAAATTCCAGTAGTTACCATAAAAAAGAGTAGACGTCATGGAAAGCACATAACCCATCTGCAACGATTCTTCTGAAACCTTTAATAATAAAGGAAAGGAGCTCATAAAGAGAGGGCTAAAGCATACCATTACAGATTCTGAAATACCCACAGAAAGCATAACATTGATTGAGGGAAATATCATTTAGACGAAAACAAGAAAGTACATTAGAAACGGGACTAGAATAAATAAGAATATTTATAATTATAAAAAAAATGCAAAATCAAATTTATAGAGTATTAAAAGTTTGGGAAACGAAAATTGTTATTATCTAAAAGCAGGCAAAGGTAATAGAATAGTCGTTCGGGACAAATCAGAATATTATTACTTGTCCAGAACGACTATTACCTAGACACAATTAAAGACTACCCGATGTTAGTAAACGCGGGTTTAAAAACAAAACTCAATAGTAAAGATCTTATCAATTCCGAAAATGTACTGTTTTATTTCATAAATTGATTCATCTACTTACGGTTTGTCCAAATGACTCAACGAATCTAAGAATCTCCTACGCAAGGTAGAGTTTAACAATCAAAAATTCGCTGGAGTTTGTAAGTAAAGTGAATAACATTGGAATTGATGAATGGGAGATTCTTAGGTGCCTTTTACAGATAATTTAGTGACGAAGGACAATAGAAAATTAGAAATAGACATATACAGAAATGAAACAAACACAGACAGATTTTTTAAATGGGGCATTCGAACCATTGTGAATGAGATAAGATGTTCACGACTAATTTTGTGGTGAATAGATTAATTAAATGCCCATTTAGTCAAAATAGATACGAAAAGGAATTAAAATATATTAAAAACATTGCAAACCACAACGGTTACTCTTCTGTATATGTTGACGGCATCTTTAAGAAGGTCCAATGTAGACGACACCTGAAAATTTTCACAACGCTAACGTCTTTAGAATATAGCGACGGAAACAAATTTGCAATATTATTAGCCTTTCATATAATTACGAAAGGAACTAGCCGTGTTGTAAAAGATGGAAACATGAAAATTGTTATTAATCGTCAAACACACTAGGTAACCTTTTAGGAAACCCAAAAGACAAACCGGAAATGAAACAAAAATCTTGAATTTACAAAATTACATGTGTAGATTTTGAAAAAGTCTAAGTTGGTCAAACAAGTAGGGCAATTCAAACTAGCTATAAAGAACATATCGCTCATTATAAGCATGGAAGAGCAGATATGTCTAGTGTTGCTGAACATATCCAACAAGCCGGACATAATATAAATGTAGATAATTTAAAATTGATGAAATCGACTCGCGAATTAGATGATAACAAATCGACATACATTAAAAAGAATAAAAAGCTTCTTAATCGCCAAGACGGACCAGTCGGTTTCTCCAGTTTGATGGATTTATTACAGTAACAGCACATAGTTAGGAACGCTCTTCCAATGCCCTCTTCCAAGAATTTTGGGTTCGGGTGTGTGTGCGCGTTGTAAATATTTTATGTATGACTAGAGGGGAAAGAAGAAGGTAGAAAGTGGTACCCGCTTTCAATAATAGTTATGGTTACGTTCATTGGATTATAAGGTTGACGATGGCAATCCACGTATTCTCGAAACACCTTTCCCGGATTAATTAATGTAGTGTGAAGGGAGTGATCTGATACAGTACAGAATAACTTTTTCCTTATTATCATGAATTCAATAGTCAATAGAAAAATAGTTATTCAATTGCTCTACTTTTGGTTTCGTGTCGAAGCTTTCATTCCGATCTGTATCTATACTGGTGTGTGACATGAATGAACAAACGGATCTTATTCATAGCAGATTCGTTGTTGCAGTTTTGAAATAGGCTAATGTTTTTGTCTTATATGTAGCAACAGGCGTTGTCGTGTCCAAGAAAGGAACAATATTTCGACTTCTTCTCATAATATTTGCTCATTAATAATTCCTTCGATACACACACGTTTTACGTTGTTACGCGCTGTTTTTAAAGTGACTATAGCAGATGGCCGTATCTGCATTTGTTGCTTACCCAACCGTTTAACTTAACTTTATTTATAACCCTATAGCTGCTTCTTGCTTTATTGCAGTTCTTTCAGCTTCAAAATTCCTACTAATGCTGTTGACTGAGCACAATTGAAAGTTTACAAACGTGCAATTTGTCGAAAATCCGAATGGTGTAATCAAACAGTTTTCTTATTTCGTTCCAGAGCATTCCATTTAAGATGTAAATCAATTTTTCAGAGGTAGGAACATGCAAAGATGATCTTAAATTCCCTCAATGGATCTGGTAGAATAAATACAAAGCTCGCTAAACGTTTTACGCCATGTAATGTTCTCCGTAGCGTTCCTGTTAAAAACAAACCTCTATGGTTATAGACTTTTTTTTCTGATTTCGCTTCTTTTTGTGAACAATTTCCTTCACAACGATATTAAACAGTCCTAAAGTATATATCGTCACATATTTTAAATGTTGTACGCGTTAGTGGTCCGTACTTTTTTTTTGGGAGAAAATTATTTTATAAATTCCTAACCAGTTGTAAAAATTAGATGCATATCTAGTTCTGCCCCTTGTTTACAAACTGTAGATTATAATTTCTACGGTAAACAAACATTACTTTAACTTTTTGTATATATATACCTACGGCTCGACGTACACACGTCTATACGAATTAATTTCACTTAGTGCGTCTTTGTGTATGTTACATCGAGCAGCTACGTTTCGGTGGCAGTCCTTAAAGGGTTCGCTATCATCGACAGTTAGCTTCGTTACCTACCAGATTTGCAGCAGCATCCCTCGGAGGTCGGATTTAAATATGCGCCCAGGTGTTCGTATTTTCGATGGCGGGGTTTCTCAGGTACCAAATGAGAGAGACAGCAGGGTACCGGGGTGATTGACAGCTATGGATCGCGGCGGTCTTTGACGGACCGGCTCCAACTTACCGGTCGAACGGTTAATGAGACCGGAGGGTTCGAATCAAACTTCTCGAATAACTGTTCGGGAAAAGGCATCTTCGACAATTATTTCATCGATGTTGGTTGATTTGATTTGTTGGTGCCTTGAAATAATAATATAAAAATGTATACTGATGTCAAAATTGATTTTCCAATTTTTTTTTTATTAATTTGATTTGGATTTTTCTGTTAGAATGGTGTTATATAATTCGTATATAATTCGAATATTTTCAAAAAGGAAATCCATGCATATTAGAAGTTTGCGAATATAATAGCACTTTCATTGAGTTCCAATGCGCTTTACCGTACCAATGATACGCATGTTATCATTTGTACAAAGTTATTTACCTTTTCTTCATCTCTGTTTCCATAGTTCATGTCAGATTATAGAATTTCCTTAAGAGAAATCCGTTATACAAACAACCCAATGACTACTCGAATGTATCAGTTCTTGTATTTCACACAGTAACGTTGCCCATAGATATTTGTGGATGAATAGATATACTTAAATAAGAAAAACAAAGGGTTCAACACACATACACATGACTAATTTTATTTGGAAAATAAACGTAGGCAGAAGAAAATGAAATTTTTTGTGTGTAGGCACAATTTTTGGTGTATACAGGGTGACGCGTTAGTGTACAGCATGTTTCATATCACTAGGGTCAACCAAACATACGATTTCTTAAATGGAACAGCCTGTATATTATTTCGGATTTAGATTAAGCTCTTGCCTCATACTGCCAATGTAAAATTACAGTGAATTATACAGCGGGTTCCAGGAGTTATGGGCGAAATTTGTAGGTACTTGCGATATGGTAACTCGTGATGAGTCCAATCATCACCAGAGACAGGCAAACGTAATGAATTTATTTTTTGCTTCAATATAGTTTTTCTTATTTTAGAATTTTTTTGTAATTTTATGTACTTTTATTATTTATCCGAATCTTACTGAACAGTAGTGTAGGTACACTCGTGGCCACATAAAAGTTTCCAACCGACAAGCAAGTTTTAAGAAGTTTTTACAATGTACGAGTGTGTTTATACGGAAAGTGACGGTGTTTTTTTATTGAAGTATGTTATAAAGAGAATATAACAGAGGGGTTTCTCTAAGCGGCAGAAATCAAAGGAATACTAGGTTGAAAGGTATTTTATAAATTATTTCTGATATGAGAATTACAAATAAGTTCTATACAGAAATAGAATAATAACTAGATTTATGACTGGCATTCATATATAAATCTGCCGGTGCCCTAAAATACACAAACGGTATTTTTGATCTTATTTTCTGTGTATTTTTTTGTTAAAATAATAACGTTTATTATACATGTCAATGCAATTATATATCACGTATTATATACGTGTGTGTAAGTGTGATACTAGAATATCCAAATAAGTTTGCTGGAGGAGGTAGAATTTCGAGGTGTCTTTTGTAAAGCCGAATATTTACTTTGTAATAATTATTTATTTCTGCATTTCCTGAGAAAATTTGTGTATAACGACAATAAACAATGCAAAATTCAAATAAATTGTAGAAAACAAACAAAGGAGTAACTCCATGCTGAAGTAATATATAGTAAAACAAAAATACATATAGTTAAACTACATTTCCCCAAAAGAA
>JARFOC010081281.1:0-14715 GCA_031763485.1 Osmoderma eremita
GCGTTCTGAAAAGAACGATTTGTACAATTATATATAAACAAATTAACGTGGAATTTAACTAAAAATATTTTAAAACTGCGACGATAGCGATTGACAGCAGTTGACTATGTTAGCAATATGTTAGATTATGTTAGCAAAAGTCTAGATTTCTATTAAGTGTGTCTCATAAAATACCGGTTTGGGAATATAATGCACCAGTAGTTACGGTATCGAATACATCGTTGAAACCACTCAAAATATTTTGAACGTACCAAACAAGACAATTATAAAAAATGACTCCACGAAAAGCGCGATTACTATTTATAAACATATAATAGTTTTTAGTATATTTACGAACGTTACGAGCCTAAGAAGTAATTGCGTCATTATCACGAGGCGCATATTATGTTTGTTCGCCGAATCGTTGCCTGGTTTATCCGTAAACACCTGCTGTAAATAATTATCAGGGATCTCGACTATATAATTTCACGAATAGGAGATTTTGTTGCTGTTGTAGCTTGTTTACTCCCACTCTTGTGACTTTTCATTTACAAGGCGATAATTATTTTCATTAGCGTATTGGAGCTAAATCCTACAAATCAATTAGGTGAAACGTCCTCTATTTTAAATAGGATTTTAAATAAAAACCTATAGGTGATTTTCAGATCACCTATACATTGGTCAGAATTACATTTCTGATGTTTCTATCAGGTAACTAAATAAGTTTGTACGGTTTTAGTATGAAGTAGGGTGCCATGAATATTTTCTAAGTTGTTGATCGATAGCACTTGTTTGTTATCTGTCATCTACTTTAGTATGAATCCTTCATTTTTCGGATACATACATTTTTTGTTTAATTCCTAGTTTTAAATAATTGAAAATGACAACGAATAAAACATTAACTCGAGATCGTTTCCTCTATGAGTATAAACTTGATATGAAAACTGCACTGGCTGCGCGAAAAATATGTACAGCATTCGCAGATAATGCTGTAAGTGATCGAACGGCACAAAAGTGGTTCAAAATTTTTCGCTTGACCGATGAAGCATGCCCTGGGAGACCGAAGATAATTAACAACGACGATATTCAACCGGCTCTGGAGGAAGATTCCAGTACAACGTGCCTAGAGCTTGCAGAAAAGTTCAATGTGAACAATAAAACCATACGTTTCCACCTTCATCAGCTAGGAGAGAGGTGAAAGTTAAGCAGATGGGTCCCACTTGACTTGTCAATGATAACAATTTAAGTCGTCGTACCATTTGTTCGGCAAACATTTCACGCAACGATAATGAACCAATTCTTGATCAACTGTTAACCATCGATGAAAAGTGGATATTGTGTTCAAATTCTATGCATTTGTATCATTGGTTATCACCTACTGATTCGGTACCACACATTGCCAAAGTTTGGTGCACAACAAACAGAATTGTCTATTATGATTTTTTGGAAAGGAGTCAAACCATCACTGCTAACTTGTATTGTGAACAGCTTCAGGTAGTTTAAGCAGGACTCATCCAAAAACAACCTTCTTTGATTAATCGAAAGAAAATGCTATTCTTACGGGAAAACACCAGGCCGTATACCGCAAGAGTGACCCGGGAAAATTTTCCGAACTTGGCTGAGAAACGTCACAACCTCCATATTCTCCTGACATTTCGCCAAGTGATTACCAGCTTTCTTGACTCTTGACAACAGTATGAAGCATAGACAGTTCAAAAGTAGTGTTGATGTAAAAAATGCAGTCCGTCAATATTTTGATTCCCAATACATAGAGTTCTAGAATACCGGCATACAAAAATTGGTGTCAAGTTGGCAAAATGTGTCACAATCAAATTAGATTCAAAAATTTATATTTTGTTAGACCAGGATGACAAGGTAATCACTACATTTTGTAGTCGTCTTACTGCCTTGCATAAGAGAATATTGTAAACGACTTTTATTCTCGTAGCGTTATAGATTGCGTCCTAAATTAAAAGTTCACCATTGCTAAGTTCTCTATTATTGGAACTATGAAGTTGGTTAAATTTATAAATCAGTGGCATTTGTTGTTTTGATTGAGATGGTGAAAACAGAAAATACAATTAAAAATTCCATTTCCCAGATATTCACATAAACACTTATTTTTAACGGAACACCTGTATATTTTTAGATATTTTGAAAGGCAATAATATTGTAAACAAATAATTTTTAATATATAATTAACGTAAATCTACAAATAAAGAAAAAAAATCTACTTAGGCTTCGTAATAATAATTGTCACAAGGATCAAATGAGCAATAAAAGAACTAATAATAAACAACAAAAGAAATACATTAAATACAATTCTTGCTGCTGTCAATGCTGATGATGATCTCCCTAACTTCAGTCGAGCAACTTTACATAGATTGTTACACGATATCGGTTTCGAATTAAGACAAGTAGGATGTAAAAGTAGGTATACTCATCAAACGAGACGACATTATTCAGTGGAGGCACAAATAAGTATTTGTGCCTCCACCAGAGATCAAGAAATTTAAAGAAAGAGATACTATTTCGTTCTTGTTATTTGACATTTCTGTAACTTTAATTATTTTAGGTCGAACCATAATATATACTGATGAACCATGGGTGAATACAGGGCATGCAGGAAATAAAACTTGGAGAGGCACAACAATTGAAAATAGTCGACAAGCTTTTATCCAAAGATTAGGTACTGGTTTGAAATCCCCAACCGGGCTTGGACCTCGTTTTGCATTAGTTCAGGCTTGTGATGATAACGAATTTGTTCCTGATGGTGAATATACATTTCTCTGCAAGAGAAACACTGCTGATGTTCATCTTGAGATGTATTCAGACACATACCAGGATTGGTTTATTAAGAAATTGTTTCCAAATACATCCCAGAAGTCAGTGATTGTTGTTAACAATGCTTCCTATCACTGCAGAAAATTAGAAAAAATTCCAACGGCAGCATGCAGAAAAAACAATATCATTGATTGGCACCGTGAGAAGCAAATACCTAGCACGATATGTTAAAAAGGGACTTGCTGTTTTGCATGTCACAAATTAAACCGCAGTTTGATAAAAGCAGGATTGACGAACTTCCAAAGAAGAAGGTTATGAAATTCTTCGATTACCACCTTACAACTGCGAGTTAAATCCCATACAAATGGAATAGGCACAAGTTAAAAGTTGTATAACCGGAAGTAATAATGTACAGCTGATTCGACGATTTGCTAACCGTGTATCGAATTCTCATAAACTCTGTACTGCATTCGGAGGGTGAGGCGTTCTATAATTTGCTAATTTGACCAACTTCATAGCTCCAATAATAACGAAGTTAGCAGTGGTGATCACTTAACTTTGGACATGGTGTATACTAAATATAATTTGATATCCTAAGTGGAAAGAGAATCACCCACTTATCATAAAACTTTTAACCATTTAACGAAAAGATTTGGACGTTTTGAGAAAACAATCTCGAGCTTACAGAAAGTAAAATACGAGTAAATAAATTAAATTGACGAGATTTTCAAATCACAAAATGTCACTTAAACCTCAAGGCTATACGATACACGGAGATAACGCCACCACATTGTATAATTACACAAAGCCGGGCTCGTATCAAGATAAAATTTTATAAAGCTTTATGAGGGTAGAAAGACGAACTAACACGTCCACAATACCGAATGGGATTGGACAAAAAGGACTGTGGACGCATTTATCAAACCAGAGAATCTGTTACCCGTACAATGGTGTTGTGTTAACGTTTTCCATGCTGGCCGTGTCTGCGTGCATTTCATTTCGGTCTCGAATTACAGTTGAAAACCAATGCGACAGATCCACCACATTCTGCGTTATAATAAAGATTTTCTTTGATCGCTTTAAAAGCACATTGTGTAGTTTCAAAAGTGTTATGCTTGGGTGTTGTTGGTATTCATTCCTACAGGGTTCTATCGGTTAATACGTATATATCAGTGGCGGCTCGTGCATAAGGGCTGTCGGGTTGCAACACTGACAATTTTACAAAAGCAGTAAGTAATTAAAAATAAAAGGTAATTTCCGATTTCCCTTTTTATAGAGATAAACAAAATAAAATTTCGATTATTATTGTATTAAAGCATTAATTAAAATATCATTACATTGTAAATTTAAACAGTAAATTTAGACATCGGAACGCAGGCTTGATATACGGCGAACGGGGCTGCCGACATTATAGCACCGTTTAGTTGTGCCTCGACGCCCAATGAGCGTGTGACATTGTGTTGCATTACGTAAATTCAATATGAATTCGGTTGAACAACTTTTTAAAATGCCCTTTTCAAGGGTTTTCAAGAGAAAGATAAAATTGAATTATTGGGAGGGCCTACACCCACAACAACCTTAAATCAAAATCGACAAAACAAAAGCAGTTCTTATAAAAGATAATTTCATAACAAAACTTATGTATACACGAGGGTTGTATGATAAATATAGAAAAACAGCGCAATTGTTTTTCATATGGTATATTTATTTTTTAACATAATCTCCTTCTAGCTCTACACACTTAGTCAAACGATGTTTTTACTTTCTTGAGCCATCCAAATAATAAGAGTTTCGAAACTCTGCAAAATTGGCCTCTGTTTCCGCAATGACATCTTCATTTGACGTAAGCTGCTTTCCACCAAGCCATTTTTTCATGTTAGGAAAAAGAAAAAAATCACAGGGGGCCAAATCTGGCGAATATGGTGGATGGGGCAATACTTCGGACTGTGACTGGGCCAGTTTTTCTATCGCAATTGCCGATGAGTCGGCCAAGGCGTTATCATATGAAAGAGGATTTGTTTCTTCGCTAGGTGTGGCCTTTTCCTCCTCACTTCAGCGTCGAATCGATCCAATAAATTAGAATAGTACGGATTCGTGATCGTTCTTCCTTTATCCAAGTAATCTATTAAGATGATACCTCGCGAATCCCAAAAAATGGTTGCCATAACTTTTCTGGCTGATGGTATCGTCTTTGCTTTCTTTGGTGCACGTTCTCCGGGTGAAACCCACTGTACCGACTAAGCTTTGGTTTCCGGCGTGTAGTGATGAATCCATGTGTCACACGGTCATATAACGCCGCAGAAAGTCACTCATATTACGCTTAAACATGGTCAAACATTGCTTTGAAGTTGTCATGCGATTCGGTTTCTGATCAATCGTCAACAGACGCGGCACCCATCTCGTGGACAACTTTCTCATACCCAATCTTTCGTGCAGAATATTTTGTACACGTTTAATTGAGATGTTTGCCATCTTATCAATCTCTCTTATCTTCATCCGGCGGTCTGCTAATACCATATTATTAATATTAAATTAATAATGGTATTAAATTAATACCATATACACTTTTTGATTATGTCGTCCGTAGTCATCTCAACAGAACGATCTGCGCGCTCCTCATCAAAGACGAAGGTTCGTCCACGCTTAAATTTATTAAACCAGTATCTGACGGGAATCATCGATGGTGCATGAATCTTTCAAATCTCATGCGATGTGTCATTGATTTCTGGACACGTTTTCCCGTCAAAAAAAAGAAATCTAATCACTGACCGGTATTGTTATTTTTCTATGATTGCAAAATACCAACACCTAGTCACTTGTAACAGCTATAAAAAGTAAAGTACTCGATGAATCTTTCCGAAATTTTTATAGATGTCGACTAAAGAATAGTACTCGCAGTCGGTAAAGCAGATTTTCACACAAAGCGCCATCTGTCGTCAAGCGTGGGTATTTATCATACCACCCTCGTATGTGGTTGTGAAAAATTTTGTTTTCCCTATGTTTTGTTTAAAGCTGAATCTTCATGGAGCTCCAGGGGGATAAAGAATTTGCGGCATTTGTGGGAGTAAATTAAAAGACTGAAAATAAAACCCATATCATGAACTTTCTTAATCTCTATCTATCTATATCGGTCGAGTGAACATTATAGACAATCAATTCAGAAACATAATGAGCAGGAGCAAAATATATATACTCTATCAAAAATTATTGATTGTACAAAATTTTGTGGAGAATTTGAACGAGCGCTTCGCGAGCTTGGCGAATTATTAGAATCATCAAACAAACCTGAAATTTTTAGAGGGTTAATTGGTTTAACGGGGAATGCAGATAGATCAAAAAATTCCTATTAATTTATAGTTATTTTTCGTGCAGCCTAACAACTCACGAGTCGCCACTGGTGTGTATGCATTCGTATGTTTAACACAATTACACCCTAGTTGTATTAAAGACGAGGATTAAGATAGTATAAATCAATGATAATATCATGGATAAGTAAGACCCATTTAATACTGAAAATACATACTTCTATCTCTGATAAATAGTACCTAATATAAAATTTATAATACGATGATCCACAGTTCCGATCAAATGTTAAAATCAAATGTGAAAATTAATTAATTAATTTTTGTAACTTAGTATCATCACAGACTGGAGAAATCGGCATACAAAAATATTATTCTATCGATATGCCACATTTTGATAAGGCATAGTGCAGATGGCCCCCCGAGCAGTAGTTTAAATATTGGCGCGATACTTAAACGTTTTCAAGTTTGGATAAATGTATTGTAAGGCTTATGGTTTAGATTATATCCCTGAGATAAATACCGTCCGCTTTAAAAGATAAATACTTCAAAAAACAACGCTGAACCTTCTCGAGTGATAATTGGAGATAGACATAACTAGAAGAACACATTTGTGAGGCGTAGGTACGTTTTTTTGTAGAAGATTCATCATATAAGTGGAAGGAATTGGATAAATTTTTCGAGTGCACCAAACGTAACAGCATTCAAATTTAATTTAATTTTAAATTGTGTTTAGCACACCAATCAATCAAATAACTAAAGTTACGTATCTTGCAAGATGACACCGTCGTCATGTTCGTGATGGAACCAAATTTACGGTTAATATAGTCAGCATACGCAAGGACTGGACAACAAATCATCAACACATAAAATAAAAAACAACGGTTTCAGATTAGATCGGTGAGGAAAAAATTGAAAAGGCTTACAGCCGTTGTAATGTACATAGTTGCATTTGTTACTTATATAAGATTCAATTAACTTTAAGAACGGAGTACATACACCAAAACAAGATAATCTTTCAAATGTTGTAACCAATACTGTCGCAAGCACTACTAAAATCAGTATACACAACATTCACTTGTCTGTGCCTATTCGGTTCCTAGCAAATAAACCGCGAGGTATTGAGAAGATTACCGACTGTTGACCGTCCATGCACGAGACCATGTTGGTAGGGCGAGATAGAATTCCAAAGACATTGATGAAACAGAAAATTTTCAAAAATCTTTGCATAATTGAACAAAATTGATATAGGTTGATAATCGGTAATATTAGATTTTGAACGTTTGAACCATTTTTAAATTCGCTTTCCCTGCCAGAGTTTAGGAAAAGTTGTTCAGTGAAAGTGTACTTAGCGACAAGTTAATGATAACGCTGGCCAACAAAATTTCAGATTTATTTTGTCCCACGAAGTAAAGTGCGTGAACTTGGTAGTACTTTTTACACTTATTTCATATCTGTTTTCAGCATTTTTCTATCAGGTAGGGCTTCAGACTGACAAAGCAATGAAATTTTTAAAAGTATATATTATAATATGTGTATAAATCATGAAACAATGACGTACAAAGTGATATATTTACTTGGAGAATGTGCTGATATATGACTTTCGGCTGTACTTTGCATCAGAAACATCTCTCTTCAGCGTCCAGCAATAGTTTGCCAACATAGCAGGGCTCCATTTGCCTTGGTATCATCAGCACTTTCATCGTCGCTTAGTGTCATGTTTTGTGGAGGTTTAGACACAGATAATTCCGGACTGTGAGGTACCGGTCTCAGTGCAGATGGAATATTAGCAAATTTTACAGTATGTTTGGATTTAGAAATCATACCACTTATATTTGTTAGACAAAAATAGCAATCGGTAATACGATCTGATGGTTCCCTCCAAATCATAGGAACAGCAAAAGGCATATGTCGTTTACCTTTTGCCCACGATGTAAGAAGTCTGACATACGTAACACAGCTAATATGGGGAGCCCAGCTTTTGTCTTCATCACCTACTTTACACTTGAAATACTGCTCGTAGCACTTTTTAAGGAGAGGTGTGAAAGGCCGTTTTTGATAATTAAATGTCAGTTCGCCGCAAATGAAACAAAAAGAATTTACACATTTCCTTGGCATTTTTACAGGTGATCAAGTGTTCGCAGTTTCATTACAATAGCTTGAACGCACCACAACGCAACACTCTTTAAAACGTTAACAACGTCAGCGTATATGTTAATTCACCGCGCTCTAGAAGACAACTGAAATAACAAGACATGCTATCTAGGAATAGGAAATGCAGGCCTGAACACGTCAAGACATGTTCAACATTAACCATTGCATGCTGCTTGATCAGTTCCGAGCTCTAACCGACAACTGAAATAACGTCAAGACATGTTCTCTTATACTACAATCTATGCATGCATATTTTAGGTGAACATAAAAACCAAGGGTGATGGAGAAATTCTGAAAACATAATGGATTTCAGCATGCAAAAGTATATGAGAATTTTTGTACTTGGGACAAAAATTTTAACGGGCGTTATCTAATAAAGGAGAGGTAACAACCTGTCACATTATTTTTGAAAGTATATGCATTAAACCACCGAAGAAATGCCCTATTTGGTGCAATAGACGCACTACGGGGCATACCGGGAAAGGATTAGACACATACACTACTAAACCTTGTCAGTGGGTAGATCTGTTCGGATAATCAGGAAACAACTGAATGCAGAGTAATACAATGGTCCTCAAGGCCACAGTGTTAAGGTATACAGGTTCTCTGCATTAGGGAACAATCAATATAAAGCTGCCGCTTTACCGGAAACATTTGTTTTGCCCTTCTTAGTTGTATACTCTTCATTATCAAAAATTTACATATAAAAGGCACTCGCAAGATGCATGTATTTGGCTGATTTAGTCAGATTTGACGAATGAAGTTTTCGTTAACAGTGTCTATCAATTTTCCCCAAAACAGTTTAAATGCGTTTACTATTGAATAAACTCCTCAAATAAAAATAAAGTTGCATTATAAAAAATTTGACTGGTGCTTTACGATTCGATTACGGTAAAATAAAATACACCACTATACTGATTCATGGTGATTTTACTATTGGGAAAAACAAAAATTGTTAGATACTTCAAATTCTTTCCTAATAAAGTAGGAAACAAAAAAATCCGACATTCTGACCTTTTCAACGTTACCGCTGGGACTATTTTTCTATATTGTGGACACCTAACGAAGTAGATATAAATATACGAACAACAGCTGAAGATCTCGACTTATAGTCGCGCGATTACCAATGCTAAACCGTAGAAGAGTGGATGCACATAGCAGCGCAAGCATCTACATAGTTGGCGATCGGTTCAGAAGATAGATTAGGCGCAAGAAACGAGCGCGCATGCTCGTTCCTATAGTCGCGGCGGCTCGCTTTCGGCAAAAACAAACGCGAAACGTAAAGGTCAAGAGCTTGACGTAATACGGGATAGGCGGCTCGCCGCGGTGTAGAAGGGAAAGGAGTCATTTCGAAACTCGAAATTGTAAATTTTAGTGGACGATGAAAGATCAAAAAAAAAACAATAAAACAAATAAAAAACATAACTTAATAAAACCATCAATCTGAATCTTAAGAGATAATGGAAAATAAATGAATGTAGCCCAGCCCCCTCACGGGAAAGAGCAACATAACAGACCTAACAAATACTTAATTATTATTATAATCGAAGACAGCCGTTCTTATTAACTTGTTTTTCAACTCTAATTTTAGAATAATTATCTGCGGAGTGAGGCGAGACGATATTGCAGAATTGATTTGAAAGGCGACATATCATTAATGGGACGATGAATTTATGGAATTTTAGTGCCTCTAATAAAAAAACTAAATTTCCAATAAAGATAAAATTATATATCTAGTATTGAAAGGTGAAATGAGTAAGTTTGTGACTGGGACAAGCCCATAAGAAAATCTTCAAATCTTAATACATTAGAACACGTATTTAAGCGTCATTTGAGATAACACTTTTCACATGTAAGCCATATTTTTAACGAGAAATTCTTACATTACATGTAATTATGCCAACTATATGTAACTCGTGAGTGGTTATCTTAACTCTATTCGGGTTTCCCAAGAGAATCCATTTTAAGTTTTTGATAAAAATTTGGAGAATCGTTTAAATTATGTCATTGGTTAACGATGATATTCTCGACAAAACTTTCTTCAGCGATGAGGAATGATTTCATTGATTTACAAAATTATCGGGTGTGGTCAGCAAAGAATCCACATGTATTTAAAAAAGCATCCTTACACCCTGCTAAAATTGGCGCAGAAGCATAATTGGCTCAATTTAATATAAATATAATATAACAATATAAATGCTCATGATTATCAAGAAGAGGTATTGAAACCTATCCTTTAGAATATGATAATGAATTGCAACACAGATACTTCAAGCAAGATGGTGCAGCAGCACATACAGCTGCCACCACAATAGATCGTCTGCGACGGTTTTATGAACACCGCTTAATGAGCAGCGACAGTCTCAAAACGCCTGTCCACTCTCTTAAATACTGCAGTAACCAATGAAATAAATGCAATAATACCAAAGGTTCTCCAAAACGTGTTCAATAATATACAATTTAGATATAAAATACAAAATAATCCTAACGGTGGGTTAAGATAGTAAAAAATAAATAAAAAAATACCCTTACTACCTCGATAACCACCATCGAGGTGGTAAGGTTATTTTTTTTAAATACAATTTAGAATTAATCATTGTTTCTAGTCAAATAGGGATCATTTTGAACATTTACTGTAAATGAGAACATAATTTATTTCTTTAAAATGCTGTTTCAAATAATAATATTTATCTAAGTATTCTGCAACTGGAATGTTTATAAATAAATGCTTTGTTTTATTTTGAGATAATTTTGTAAGTAAAGTAAAAATACATTTCATATAAATGTGCTTATAACTTATCTTGTTATGTGAAACTGATTCTGTTAAAATAGAATTTATTAACAATACTTTAAAACGTGAAATTAATTTCAATTACATAAATTTTTGATGTACGTGAAATACATTTATTTAGTAATGATCACTACAATTGTTGTGCGGCAATAATCCCTTTAGTATGTAGCGGCACATATCGATAATTTTTATTCTCTCCGTAGAATATACAGGCAGGCCCATCTTTGGGCATGGGCACACTGGGCTCTAGCCCCGAGCCCCGTGATCAATGGGGCCCCCTAATCTTAGTGATAGCAGCGAAATCGATTTTAAATTACTCTCGAAAGGGCCCAATGCATCCCAGTGCCCAGGGCCCCGCCTGGCTTAAGACGGGCCTGTATACAGGTAGTCCTCTTATAACGCGGATTAATTGTTACGCGCATCTATATCGTAAAAATGAAATCGTGTTAGACCGCATTGGCGTAGTATATACGTTATTTTATTATTCTATTAGTGAATAATACTTAGTTCCATGTTTTACAATAAGTAATATATATATGCTTTTTCATTTGTTAAATTAATGTTTTACATCTAATTGTTCAATTGTCAAAATATCCTTTTGTCTAAATAACAACGGAAACATATTTCCCGCA
Source organism: Osmoderma eremita (assembly GCA_031763485.1). Classification (NCBI taxonomy): domain Eukaryota; kingdom Metazoa; phylum Arthropoda; class Insecta; order Coleoptera; family Scarabaeidae; genus Osmoderma; species Osmoderma eremita. The sequence goes on from JARFOC010081281.1 coordinate 11,643, forward strand.
TTCCAAAAACACTAGTTGCGAAAATAAATCACTTAAACATACCCATCTGTTACACAAATTCTTAGAATTGCAGTGTGAACTTGTTATTTTGTAATTTACCTCAATTTACAAACCAATTAGTTTAAAATTTATAATAATTTTGAATATTGGTAAAATAAGAAAGTACAGTTGTACCCCCGTATCCGTGGTTTCCACTTATCCGCGGTTCCATAGCGCGCGAAGCTATCAAACGCCCACTTATGTACGAGCTGAACATGTTGGAACTTCCTTAAGCTGTCATGCGCTTCTATGTACTTGAATAATTGCCGTTATGATCAACGGCAATTATTACAGAATGATGTAAGTTCTTTTAGAATTACCGAAGAAGATGGTGCTTGTCTGTTATAAATGTTGCAAATAAATTGTAAAATATTTAAAAATGGTTTCTAAACTGAAACGTGTAGTGCTTAGTATTAGTGAAAATTATTGATATGATTGAAGTAGAAAAAGGGATATTGCAGTCGTAGCCAGTATCTATAAGCGTGAAGTGTTGAAAAAGAAAAAAAAATATTCGAGCTAGTTTTTCCACTGCGCAACAAACTGCAACAGTAACAACTACAATATGTGATAAGGTGCTAAATTAGAAGAAATATGTTTTTTTTTTGAGTAAAAAAAAGCTTTATATAAAACGCACTAAAAGGATAAAAAAAGTTTTCTTCTAAGCGCTATTGGGTCACCCTACACTAAGGATAAAACAATTCTTTTTTTTCGTAACTTTTTACAAAGCTTAAGTTTCTTGTTCTTGGTTCACCCACACTAGGAGAAAAAAACTTAAACTTTATAAAGAGTTACGAAAAAAAAAATTGTTTTATCCCTAGTGTAGGGTGAACCGCCTTTAATTAGAGAGAGTTTTCCATAATTTCACTCCGCTCTAATTGGTCCAAGAATGAACACCTGCCTTAATACCGCTTATATAGCAAGTGGGAGGAGCCTCTGGATTGCCGGTAAGTAAGGTTAATTTATCGAAATTTGATTTTGATGTGACAAATTATTGCTTTCAATAATAATCCATAATCAAATCTGCTCGAGAGTACATGAATATGATATTGTCCTCTTGCAAATTTTCAAATCGCTACGAAATTAAGGAGCGTGTTAAAATTGCACTGGTAGGTCTGGTGACTCCTGACATTCCCGATTCAAGTCAACATAAAACTTTTAATTAAAAAGCCTTGAATTTGTGGTTGGATGACATGGGAAGAAAAAATATTCCCATTGATGGTAAGATGTTGCAACAAAAAGGGTTGACAATGTTCTTTCAAAAAGTTATTATCGATAGTTTGATAATTTTCAGCGGACTAAATAGTTTCTTCGCTACTAAGAAAATAATTGACTGTCAGAGACTCAGATGATTAAATACGTAGTTACATATGACCAAACAGTATAAGAATAATAATTATTTCATGGTAATTCTAAATAAATATTACATAGCACGTTCTTTCCTGCTTTAATTTTGCTTTGTATTTCATATACATACCCGTTCGTTACTATCTGCGGTTTCAGCTATCTGCGGAGGACGGCGGAATCAAACTCCCGCGAATACGGGACCCTACCGTACTTTCAGAAAAGTTATTGGAACATATACACTATTAATATTTACATATTTCGTGTAGGTAATTGATTATACTTGCATCCCAAAGAAATATTTACAATTTGTTTTCATTAATTAATATTGTATCATTTTCATTTTAAAGGTACCCTTCCTATATATGTACGTACCTACTCAATGGGTACTGCACATCTTATACTCCCTATCACGCAAGTGTATCTTTTGAGAACGCATTGTGCCTGTTATACGAGCTTGTATCAAAGATTAGCCATAATATGCATCGTATAAAAGTCAATACTTTTTGTAAATCATTTTTGAGTTCTTTGTATAATATTAATATTTTCTCGGTTGGCAACGTTTATAAAGGTTTAACTATAAATGATAATAGTAGAATGTGCACTTCTAAGAAAATAGCAAAAATTAAAACAAATGAGTAACAATTGACTTTTGTATAATGCGTGTTATGGTTAAATCTATGATTATGTCATACTGTATAGGCAGTTTTAGCGAAAAAGTGTGGATTTCCCAAGACAGGAACATATTTAGATTACATATTCAGCGTAATGCCTGCCTTGCGCGGCAAACAAACTATTGGAGAAATTTTAATTATAAAATTATTATTATGTTGAAAATATGACATTTAAAAAAGGTTAAATATATATACAGATCAAATAAATAAAATGATTAAAAGCTAGATTGCGTTTTAAAAGTTCTTGTTGCAAATAACATTATGTTTGGATCTGTATCGTGAGACATTTATAAACACAAATATCTATCACTCGGCAGACTGGATTTTTCTAACCTCTACCGTAAGAAGTTCCCACGAAAAACATTGCTAATATTTATTAACATGTCTTACTAAAAAAAGATGCTTAATGGAAATATTTGTTGTGGAAATGGGGTAAGTAGTCAGTTTCTCTTAATTTTGAACTGAGCATACTATTTTGTCTTTTGAATTACTTTCCAACGTTTACTACCCTGAGAAGACGTAGATTACTAAAAAAATCCATCAAATTTTCACGAAAATTTATTTGTAGGCATTTATATATGTTTCAATGTAATTGTATATAATCAAAATTGAAAAAAAATTTTAAATCATTCCAAAATTTTAAAGAGTAGAAAAAATGTATATACGAGGGATGTCCGGTTACTAAGATACATTTGTGAATTACAGACAGACTACGTTATTTATAGAATTCAAACATACACTAAGAAAAAGCGTGATTTGAAAAGCTACTTTTCAACATAATCGCCGCGAATGTTAAGGCACTTATCCCAGCGAGGCACAAGCTTCTGTAAACTCTCTTCGAAAAGGTGCGATCTAAATTTGTAAAATACCGCCGTACTTTCCCTTGAACGTGGTCGTCCTCTTCAAAGCTTTTACCTAGTGATGGGTAAAACTGCTCTATTTGCGTAGCAGCTACAAACTGCTACTGCTACGTTTGTGTAGCAGCTTTCATTACATAGCGATATATTGATAAACTTGTT
>JARFOC010081302.1:0-14708 GCA_031763485.1 Osmoderma eremita
TCACAAACACTCCAATAGTAATTTTTGAACGTTACGTTCTAGTACCTGACGTCATTAATTTATATTTTCTGAACGAATTTAGAGCGTTATTTGATCGAAGTTACGCTCCGAACGCTTTTTCTGAACACACCCCTGTGGGTGCGAATAAGAAAATACAAGCCTTAGCCGAAAACGTATTTTATTCACAGATTTTATCTGTCAAGCTTATATAGCGTATGTTTTCATTAGTAATAAAATTGTTCATATACCTATTTCTGAAATCGGTTTTTGTTTCAAAATTTAAACATTTTCTTCACCTTCACTAAAATAAATCACCATATCAAGTACACACTTTTATCTCATTATTTATCTGTTTAAATTTCATAAACCATATCTGTGTGATATTTACAATGTTTTGCATGTTTTATCTTTATATTGGTCTTGATCTTATTCATTGAAATAGAAAATTGAAGAACAATTTTAATTTACACCAAAATGCCAGTACCGGTACGTAGAGATAATATTATTTACGTTTACTTCGTTTATGTTTGCTCCGCGAAAATTATTTTCAAAACAAAAAAAAAACACATTCCATCAAAAATGACAAAAAGTGTATACTTCAAATAAGGGTCAAATTAATCGTGCCTTTCTTTCAGCAATTCGCTAAGCATGATCACAAAAATTTCGGGGCTTCAATTCAGACACAGAGCAAAGAGGCCCTGATACCACGAAATAAAATGTTTACTAGCGCAAGTTGGTTTTGAGCATATTTTTGAGCGAATATATCACCTAATTCTGTTCCGATTGCAGCCCAGAATTGCAAAGCTCGATTGTCGACCATCGTAGCTTTAGCGATTATTGGTTTCATTTTATTGTCTGTGTTGATGATAGCCTTAAATCCACCTCCAAGAGCTGTAAATGTTTTACTCATACAGAAAGATGTTCCCATTACACATGTTACAAGCACAAAGTTTCTGAGCCTTGCTTTAGATTCATCAATGATTGCCGAAGGATTTGTTAAGTTTGATATGAGGTCGATTAATAAATCCCATCTCGGTGTATGTTAAAATAGTATTTGTAGGAATAAGAAATTACGAAACATGATGCGGAATTTGGCACCGGGTTACTTGCGTATTGGTGGAACTATGGCTGATCGACTAATATTTGTTCAAGATAATTCTCATTTAACAAAAGTGTTTAGCTTGGAACAAGATGGATCTGCATGCGCTTATGAGGGAGAACAATGCTCTCTAGAATTGAGACCAAATTTTACATTATCGGGTATTAATTGCTTCAATGATTTATTTAATTTTAGATATATATAGGCTATACACTTCTGTTGAGTAAAAGCCACTCATCAGGTTTGCGAGACCTTCTGCTTGTGGGAGATCACTCACATTTCTTATACTTTAAATTTTTGTGTATGGCCTTCTTGTTTACTGCTTGTTTTCACTCCTTTCTGTTCTTTGCTTCGATCCTCCAATTTGTTATTCCTACTCAGTTTATGTCCTCTGCTACTTGCTGTTCCCATCCATTCCTTGTTGTTCCTCATGCTGTCTTGCCTATTGGTATTCATTCTGTAATGTTATGTATTGTGGTTCCAGGATTTGCTCTGTTGATGTGACCATACGACCTAATTCTTTGGGTTTTTATATGTCTCACTATATCTTTTTCTTTCAGCACTTGGTCAATTTCGTGGTATATCAGTCTTCGGTGTTCATCTCCGTATCGTTTAAGTTCACAGATTGTTCTTATCACTTCTTTCGAATATTCTCAGTTTGTCAGTATGTTTCTTAGTAAGTACCATACCTCTGTCACACACTATTATTGGTTTTGTAGTTGCTCTGCAGATCCTTGTTTTTGTGTCAAATTTGGTGTTTCTGTCCTTACTTTTCTGTATTTATAGTATGCTTTGTTTCTGTATTCGGTATGTTATTTCTGTTGATCTATTACTGCATCCGTCAATTATCATTTCGATGTATTTAAAGGTATCCACTCAAAAATGTGTAATTTCAAATATTCATCCCCTTGGATCAGTCTTCCTGCTGTTCGCCATATATTTCGTTTTCCCGTTAAATTTTTTGGAGTATCTCCTCCAATGGTGTTTTGTCTCGGGCTGCTACGTCCAAGTCATCAGCTTATGCTATGAGTTGAACTACTTTATTCCTGATGTTTATGTTGTCTCCGCATTTTTAATTACTCCTATTAGGGTTATATTAAATAATTTTACTTACAAATGTTGAATTTCAGGTGTAGAATGGCTAGAGTTGTATGACCTAGCATATAGTACTGGATTTACGATACTTTTTGACTTAAATGCCTTGGTCAGAAATCCTGACGGATCTTGGAATTACGAAAACGCAGAAGAATTAATTAACTTTTCGAACGATAATAATATGGATGTAATATGGCAGCTTGGTAACGGTATGCTCAGATCTGTTCATTTTATCTTTCCATAATGATAAAAAAAAAAATACCCTTACCACCTCGATGAGTGAAGAACTTCTGAATACGTATTTCGGCAACTATGTTGCCATCCTCAGCAGAATCTACGAAGGAAGATAATGTTAGACGTCGCACTGAATAACACTGAGCTTTATTCAAGTGGTGTTCTGTGTGGTGCAAATCTCCCAGAGTGCGACGTCTAACATTATCTTCCTTCGTAGATTCTGCTGAGGATTTTTTTTTTATTATCTTAAGCCACCGTATCCTATTTTGTATTTTATATTCCCATAATGAGAAAATCTGTTTTGCAGAACCGAATATATTTGAAAACATTTTTAACTACACAGTCAATGCGACTCAATTAGCAAAGGATTTTACAATGCTTCGAGGCATACTTGAAAAATATCCAATGTATGAGAACGCAACTTTAGTGGGTCCCGATGTTACGCGACCCAGACCAGAAGAAACTTCAAGCATCAACTATCTGAGAGATTTTTTGGCTAGTGGGGCTGGACATGTGATTAATGCAATAACATTTCATCAGTATGCAATCGCCGATAATAATAAAACGTTAAAATTAATTGGTTTGGATTTGCAGATATTACTTTAATGGAAGAACCGCTACACATCAGGATTTTTTAGATCCTCATGTTTATGATTTATTCGTAGCACAAACAGATCTGGTAAAAAGCATTGTAAGCTACTACGACGAAGATACAAAAGAAATTTGGCTAAGTACATTATTCATTTCGGCTTTGCGAAATTAAAATAATTCTGTTTTGATTTCAGCTGAGACTTCAGATGCCTATGGAGGTGGCGCACCTGGTTACAGTAATCGCTACATCGGGACATTCATTTGGCTTGACAAATTGGGTGTAGCCGCTAAAATGGGTTTACATATAGTTGTTCGACAAACTTTATTTAAAGGATTTTATGCTCTAGTTGATAATAGCTACACACCAACACCGGTACTGGAATGCAAATGAATTTAAGAAAACAATTATCTCTAACAATATTACTTATCAGAATTATTGGATCAGTGCTGTCTATAAAGCATTTGTTGGACCAGAAGTAGTACCTTGTATAGGAGCAACATCAGATCAAGTGCGGATGTACTGCCAATGCAGCAACAAAAATTTTAAGGCATCACATATTACAAGTAAATTATTCATGTTTTTTTTTCAGTTTTATACAAGTTCTATATAAGTTTAATTTTTTTTAGTATTCGGATCCAATTTAAAAGATACAGATGCTATTATCAGAGTCGAAGGCCTAAAAGATCCCCGACATGCCATGGGCACAATATACGCTTATATATTATCACCATATCTAACAATATTATCAAAGTATTAATACCTCGTTACATATTTGTTACTCTAAAAAAATAACAATAATTTTAGGGGTATCTACTTAAATAAGGAGCCGTTGGTATTGGGTCCGGAAGGGGAATTACCGCCATTCAAACCGAAGTTAATAACAGATGAGGTACATGTCGTAATCCCACCGTATTCTTCAGGATTTTTTGTGATACCCACAGATATATCAGGCTGTCAGTAAAATTGAATCGTATTTGTAAATATATATTTAAGAACATAAATATACTTTATAGTACAAATTGTGATATTTTTGGAATTGTACGGAAAGTATTAATCTTGTTTAATAAATTGTTCAATTCATAATGAGTCCCATTTTTATACAATAGAATATACAGGTATAATGTATTATTACTAGAACGTTGCCAAATCGTACAGACACTCGGTCCGTGATATCGGTTGGCCATACTGCAGCAGGAAATACGCTCTCGCCAGGTAAACATCATAAATGTACGGCTGGTAGATTACTGCGATCAGCGCTGCCCCCTCGTTTGTGTATGCATCTATCGTCTCCACCACTTATATCCCAAGCTGCAAAATTCAAATTTGCCGCAATTATTTTTAGTAACTTCAACTTAAAGATATTAAAATACCCATTAATGTATTACAAAATTGGAGGTAATTTCATGCTTTAATGTTGAAGTTACTAAAAATAATTGCGGCAAATTTGAATTTTGCAGCTTGGGATATAAGTGGCAACTACGACGGTTTCTTATACATATATTACGCCCCTATTAACTGATGAGAAATTTCCAACTGTGTATAGTGTATTTCTGATTTAAAATCAAACAGTTTATTGTCGAAATTGAAACTGCCCCATCTCTTAGGTAAAATACGTATTAAATGACAATTTGCCACCCTGGAATTTAAGATAGTAGTAGCTTTTATTTTATTGCTTTATTTAATTAAGTAATCCGTATCAGTATTAATTTAGTATGTAATTTTTAAATCAAAACGATTCATCTTATTAATTCAAACTGCGAACTTCTTGTGCATCGTACTGTGACCTGGCAGGTTAACCAATGAATCCGATCTATAAAGCTAAATATTACTAGAATTAAGAGCACAAGTTTTAAATTCTGTATTCAGGGTTTCGTTTATCTCAATTAAAACATTAAATAAAGTCGATCGTATGGGGTATCTAAACCTACATATGATTCTTTTTTTAAACATTTTAAAACAAATAGGCTTTCTTGTTTGAGACCTTTGATTATTAGCTTGAGACGTAAAAGAATGTCAATATTATCTATTCAAGCATAAAATAAATCAAAGTGTAACAGGTTTAAAAATTTAATTTCACTATCTATACGGTGTAAATATAGTCAAGAAGAAATGTTTGAAATTCTTCCCTCTAGTAAATCTTATAATTTTGTCTACTTAACGATCCCGATTTGATGCCGATATGTTATTCCAGGTGAACGATGCTCGTCTAAATTTTCATCAATCGTTGCCCTAGTTCTTACTACTCTTGTTATATTATGCTTTATACCGATATCTTTGTATCCCCGATTTGCTGCAATACACGTTGTATACATCCAAAGCAAGGCTCCACCTAAACATGTGTGTAATTCAAAATTTTTAAGCGTTGCTTTAGATTCTTTCTTATTAGCAGATGGATTTGCAAATTTTCAAGTGAAGTAATTGGAAAACTATTGTGCCGTAAGTATTTTTATATTAAATAATTTCCTTTGTAGAAATCGGAGGCTTAGAAATATGATACGCAATTTGTCTCCTGGATATTTACGTGTGGGTGGTACAATGGCTGATAGATTGGTATTTGTAAGAAACAGCAGTCGATCTGTGATACCTGATTTAGACGAAATAAGTATCGAACATATCTACAGCAAGGAATTCTGCAGATCTAAATTGCCTAATTTTACATTCTCCGGTAGACATATTATAGAGGATTACTTTCATTTTGCTAGCAGATTATTTTAGATAAAGAGTGGTTAGAATTGTACCATCTGGCAATCGAAACAGGGTTTGTTATATTATTTGACTTGAATAGTTTGTTGAGGAACAGTGACGGTTCTTGGAATTTTACAAACGGGGAAGAATTGATTCGATTTTCCAATGATAATAATATGAATGTAATATGGCAATTGGGAAATGGTATGATTTTGTTTTTATTTTTGTAAAAAATATGCTTTTTATCGTTATTTACAGAGCCAAATTCATATAAATCTACATTTAATTATACTGTGGATGCCAGGCAACTGGCTCGTGATTTTAAGACACTAAAACAAATTCTTAACAAATATCGAATGTATAAGGACAAGCTTTTAGTTGGACCTGATATTACAAATCCAGCGCCTGCAAATACTAAAAGTATTGCATATTTAAATGGATTTTTACGTGGTGGGGGTGGCAATATAGTTGACGCAATAACATTTCATCAGTAAGCCAATTTTTTCTGATTTATTTTGCCCATTTTTCATTCTCTTTACCTTTAGATATTATTTTAATGGAAAAACGGTTGACAGGAATGAATTTTTAGATCCCAAAATTTACAATTTATTAATAGCTCAAATAGATTTGGTAAAAGGTATTGTAAGTTATTACAATGAAGATGGAAGACCAATTTGGTTGAGTAATATTATTCTTATTGATATTTGAGATTATCTTAGTCATTTTACATTCTATTTAAGGTGAAACGTCTGATGGATATGGGGGTGGCACCCCCGATTACAGTAACTGCTATATCGGAACATTTTTGTGGTTGGACAAGCTTGGTGTTGCGGCTAAAATGGGTTTGGATGTTGTTGTTCGACAAACACTATACAAAGGATTCTACGCACTAATTGATGACGATTATGAACCAACTCCCGTAAGAAAATTTATTTATAGAGAGACTGAGCATATAATGGAAATTTATTTTTTAGAATTATTGGGTCAGCGTGATTTATAAAACCCTCGTTGGACCTGAAGTCGTCCCGTGTATGCAAGCAACATCAGACAAAGTTCGGATATATTGCCATTGCACTAATAAAAACTTTAAACGATCTGCCATAACGTGTACCGACAAAATTCTCGAAATCAATTTAAATTTTCTATAAATCCATTTTTCGTTTTCAGTATTTGGAGTAAATTTAAAGGGTTCAGATGCCTTTGTACGTATTGAAGGATTGTCACAGTCTAGACAAAATCTAGATGAGATATTTGCTTATATTTTATCACCGTTCATATCTTTATTGACCAAGTAAGTATCATAAAGGATTTATTCCATTGCAGTTTAATGTGAATCTAATATTTTAGAGATATATACTTAAATGGTGAATTATTGCTTCTGGATACGTTGGGGACATTACCGCATTTTAAGCCCGTTATAATCAAGGACGAAATACATGTTATGATACCAGGATTTTGTTCGGCATTCTTTGTCATCCCGAGTGATGTTGCTGCTTGCAAATGAAATTATTTTATACCGAATATAGATATATGAAATTTTATACAAATTATTACGTGATGTTAACTTTTGATATTTATTATATATTAAAGATATCTTTATTTAATTGTAATTTATTTGGCGGTAATTCAAATTATCTATTTAGGGGATATAGAATAGAATAGAAATTATATGAAGGCAAGAACTAGTTTTGCTGAAAGTGATACATTAACATAAAAAATAACCTTACCACCGCGATGAGTGAAGAACTGGATACGTATTTCGACAACTAGTGTTCAGTGTTATTCAAGTGGTGTTCTATGTGGTGCAAACCTCCCAAAGTGCGACGTCTAACATTATCTTCCTTCGTAGATGCCGACATACGTATCCAGAGTTCTTCATTCATGAATGTGGTAAGGGTATTTTTTATTTTAACTATTTTAAGCCATCGTATTCTATTATTTGTATTTTATATGAAATACATGTACAAATACATAAGCTGTCGGATTCCGTAAGGTCGACACGACAGACGTCGACGACACGACATCAAACTCGACGTCGAGTAAGATTTCGTTTCTGTAAGGGTGTCGTATTTGCGGTCGGTAAGGTTCGGCAGCTGGTAAACTTTTTGTCCTAAAATGCCGTTATTGGAGCAAATTACATCAGTTGTATCAATTGTGTGCTAGGAGGTTAAGAAATAATGTGTGAAGCATGTGTAATTTCTTTGCGTTTACGTAACCAACAAATAACACGCTTGTCCATGCGTGCGTTTGCACCAGAGATAAAATAGTACACTGCACTGACGAGTGCTGTCATAGAATATTAAGGCACCGATTTCGAAGCGTTATAGCTTTGTTATAGTATCAAATTAGAAAAACATATATAATGATGCACTCCCAGTCTACCCGGCCCTTCGCATCAACAATTATCGTGTGATTTTTAAATGGCATGGAACGGGGGTGCAGTGTCTCCAGCTTTCCATATAAAACCGTAGAACGGAATTTAACACTAAGGTGTATTACAGTTCGCATACAAAAAGCGCTATAAAACGAAAATAATGCTTTGAAATACCTTGTAAGGCCAGTTAAAGTAAAAGTCTAAGTTATATTTAAGAGGCTGTGATACATGTACATATTAAACTATTATTATTTATAAGACACCTACAACAAATATCATTTGTGTATAAATAGTTGTATATATTAAAGTTGTTAAAAGAAACAGTTGTTCATTTAACGTCATTTAAGTAACAAAATAGCAGTAATTTACAGAGTATATGTATTGATATATTAATTATGGATAAAGAAATGACTTCTATTAATAACTTTCTAATATTAATTTCTAAAAGTAAATATATTAAATTTCATTATACACTATAAGTTCATTGGTATCTATCAGGAGTACTTTTTTCGTTCGAGTCTTTGAATTGCGTTTTTGTCTCGTTTTATAAAGAAGATTTCGTCCTTTCTAACGCACCCTGACCTTTTGGACATCACTTCCCTATGCGACGAGCCCACCATACTATCGATCACAACCCAATTTAGTGGCATAATTATTCTCTAATTCGTAAGAGTCCATGTGTACAGCACTCGAAAATCGCGATCTTAGACACTTGAAATTCTGCTGGCGTCGGAATCGTGCTTGAGTGTTGCCTAACCGCCTCGATCGAATTCCGGAGACGGCGGGAGCATTGAGAAAAGAGGACTTTGGTAAACGTACGTCACAATTTTCAAAGAGTAATGCACCGTGTGTTGATCGATTGCCGAAGTACTGGATAAACGATGCTAATGTAGGTACAAACTATAACATACGTATTGGAAATTAACAAAAACGCATTTGTTATTATCTTGTTAATTTGTTGCTACGCTACTTCCTCCGAGAGTATTACCAAAAATATACCGTGTGAACTTAAGCTCCAAGGACCAAAAGGAAACGACCAAACGCAACCCGGAAATAATGAACTAACAGTTCATCTACCTGGTGACAACCTAATTGGTAATTCCCGGTTCCCCAGCTTCGATGGGAAGAGGGTGGAGTTCCCTGTGACGGACTATCTGCTGGTAGCGAGCAGTTTGCTTGCGGATAAGCTCAATGGAGTGGTGTGGGTGCGCTTAATAAGTTCTTAAAGGTTCGGTTTAATGGGCGCCAAGGCTCGGTATAATTTACCGAAGCGAACTAAGTTAAATGAACTAAAGCCAAGAACCTAATGGCGCTAATCCCCATACAAAAGGGGTTAAACTACACAAATACGTTGGCTCAAAGTCCTTAAATTTGTTTCAGCAATGATTGATGGTAAATAAAACTCACAGAGTAAATAACAATATACGATTTAATAAAAGGATGTTCAACAAGCTCTTAAACGCCCAAGGAATTTTTCGGCGCCTGGGCCGGATCTGCTAGGCAATTACTGCTGGAACAACTTAACTACTGTACATAAGCATCTGGCTAGAGTGTATACTGATCTCATCAAAGGCATCACGCAGGCGCCACAATGGTTTCTGGAGGCAACTACAACACTAATATATAAAAAAGGAGACACAGGCGACCCTAGCAATTATAGGCCTATTGCATGCCTGAACACTATGTATAAAATATTTACTAAAATAGTTTACAACAAAATATTGCAACAAGTTCGTCCAGTTTGGATATAGTATAGACGTGCTTCTAAGTGAGAGGTCTCTTAAGGAATAATCCGCTGTGAATGTATGTGTGGTGGAGGTGCAGATTATTTGCAGTAGTGCATCTAGAGGATAGTATCGAGCCGTGGAGATCGATTTATCAAGAGCCGGACTCGTTCTGGGATTCGATAAGATTTTCTGCTCCTTCTGAAGAGGTTTTGAAATACCAACAAGGCGCTGCCGTATTATTAAATTGCGTTGTTTATTACCGATAGCATACAAGTCCGCTATAACTGAATGACAGATAGTTACCAGAACTGTATATTTACTTGTGAAGATGTTCGGATCCGGTCCAGTTTATTTTGTCAACTGTGGATACATTCCATAACTTCACTTACAATTAGTTAAGATATTAGAAAGACTTTGTTTGAGGATTGTATATTTATATTTGTAACCGTTGCATGCTCTATTTTTGTGTGTTGTTTTACCAAATTATTATTGTCACCTAACTTGTGACGATACCTGTCCATTATTTATATAGTTACTCATGCATCACTTCTGATTATCTTGTATTATTGTGCGAATTTCATGTACCGGACCACTGACGAACACGACGAAACCGTCAATATACGCATTGTTATTTAAACTTGCACCTTGGTTTTTCATTTCATCATACGTACTTACCCTCCTTACATCCGGCTCTTTTCCGATTTATGAGCTAAATCCAGTACTGAATGAAAAATCGGTGGCGCTATCCCTAGACCGTATGAACTCGATGAAGTTACTCACTCCATCTCCACTTTGCTAGTCGCAAGCCAGCACATTGGAAAAGCCCCAAAGTAAGTATCGTATTTTGAAAAGTCGAAGTATTCTGTTACGAAACAACAAGCGGGCTTATTTCTTTTGGTATAAGTAAGCCCGGGTAGCAAAATTGGGTAGCACTATATAAGTAATGAAACCAGTGACATAGAAAAGAGGTGTCCTCCAAGGAGATAGCTTAAGCCCGATGTTGTTCTGTCTCACATTAATACCTTTGTCCCTAAGACTGCTCGAGTTGGGAGGCTACAACTGTGGAAAACCGGGACAACGCTGTAACAACATTTCGCATCTACTTTATATGGATGACCCTAAGTATACATGGCGAATAAAACGCATCTACAAAGTGCTCTTAATGAAGTCTGGACATACAGCAATGACATTTCAAAGGACTTTGGAATTGAAAAATGCTCAGTCGTCCATGTAGAGAGAGGAAAATTAGTTGGGCATGGAACTGACGTTGAACTCGGAAATGGCACTACTATTCAGTATTTACAACCATCATATCTGGGTGTAGAACAGAATAGCGTACACAACGGAACGAAGGTAAAAGAAAGAGTAAAAATTAAATATAGAGAGATCTTAAAACGAATATATGGAATAGTGAGCTTTCTGCTAAAACAAAATAAATGCGACGAACACTTTAGCAGTACCGCCGCTCTGCTTCACTTTTGTAATTATACAATGGTGGAGGTTATTTGAACAGCTCCAACCGTACAAAGACTCAATATCAGCCTGCAAGGGAGCGCAATCACTTGAGGACTCGACTGTCCAATAAAACTGTAAGTCGTCCGCATACAACAGACACCTTGAGGAGAAACAACTCGAGGTATCATTGACAAAGATTAAAAATAACAAAGGGCCCAAAACAGATCCTCGCGGCACTCCAGTAGTACTAGGATACTTGGAGGACTTAACGCCACGATACTTTACATAGTTCTCTCTATCGGTAAGACAAGATTTGAAAAGTTCAATGATATCTCCAGATAGACCGAAACGACCAAGTTTACGGACAATCAGTGAGTGCTGCACTTGGTCAAACGCTTTTTAAAAATCGGCATACACCGCATCAACCTGGATTCTATCATCAAAACGTTTAGAAACGTAATCGCTAAAAATACATAAGTTGGTAGATGTAGATTTACCACGCACAAATCCGTGTTGGTAAGGAGTAATACTGGTAGAAGATGTCTATACATACGTTCAAGTAGTACAAATTCAACCATGACAGTTCCATCGATCCTGCAGCTGGTGACAAAAAGTTACCTGAAATAATAACTTGTTATAATAAAACAAAAATAGGGGTTGATTTACTAGATCAGATGTGTGAAAAATACAATGTAGCTAGAACAACCAATCGTTCGCCAATGGTTGTGTTCTATGATCTACTAAATATAGCTGGAATAAACGCTGCTTGCCTGTATAAAGCTAACTACCCTGAAAACAATCTTTCGATCTCACTTCATTGAAAGTTTTGCATGGAAATTAATAATACCCCAAATAGAAAACAAATCAACGATTTCATTTATACCAAGAAATATTAGGCGGCGAGCAAGTCCAAGGGGATCTTGAAGAAACCTTACCCCCTCCTCCACCACCAGATATGCCAGTAAGTTGTATTCGAATGTAGCAAATGTAGCAATTGCGCGAGAAATCGTAACAAATCAACAAGAAGAATTTGTCACAAATGTAGCCATCATGCGTGCAAAGAACATATGAGAGATGTATGCACCACCTGTTTATTAGAGTAAAAACTTTTTTATTTATATTTTCTGGTTTATAGGTTTCTATATAATTTTTTTTTGGGGTTTGGTTTTCTTTATTATAAGGTTTATTTGTAGAAAAGTGTATATATATATATATATATATATATATATATATATATATATATATATATTGGTTAAATTGTTGTAATGTTGTTGGCTTTTTTAACAATAGTTACTTAAGCTGCTAATAAATGCTAAAAAAACACGTTTACGCTTTTTATTTTTCCACAGCAAATTTTTTGCGAAATATATATGTAAACATATTGAATGTTAATATGTGAAGATATACACATGTAAGTTAAAAAAAGGGTTACAATTTAAATACATGAATACCTCTTTAACAAAACGTTTATATTCAGTCCACACGTTTTAATGTGCACATAATCACTTATTCTACACGTAATATTTTTATTTATTTATATTTTATCTCTTTATTTTGTGTACAACGTCTGTGTTTAGGTCAGTACATAGCAATCTTGATTTGAATTTAGTACGTTTAAACCGGCACTCGTTAATTTTGTAATCAGGAGTAGTTATATTAAATAACTTTTTTTGCGAAAACATTTCTTGATAGGTTATAACAGCAGCAACATTTATGCGAAACTGATACTATAGTCGCTATAAAAAGAAAAATCTATAACGCTTCTCACGTCTAATTTCCAGCTCGGATTGGAACGTACTTTTCCAACCGCTTACCGGCGAGAGAAAAGATTCTCCCGCTAAAAACGGATAACACTTCACACCCAGCTTCCTCCCTTTGCCCACCTGGCTGAAAGGCAATCGCGCATCAATTTTTACCACAAAGGGAAAGCTCCGCATGGTTACAAGACGTTTGGGGACGTGAGGGGTTGTGATGAAGAACACATAAGAAGACATTAGTGACATGTCGACTCTCAGTGTATCCCGTGATCGGGTTCGCGGATTTTTTCTTCCGGGAAACTGTCAAAGAGACGGTGTCACATTCTAAGGAAGGGAGGTTGGGTATTTTTTCTTGTTTTTTCGCCAAAAAATACCAGAATTTAACGATGACGTTTTTAGAGATTTCTTCTTTTTCGTTTGTGAACGTTCTTAGGTTTTAAAGGATTTTGGGTATATTGTGAAATTGGGGAGTTATTTGATAGAAGGAAAAATGAATTTTACTTTTGACGCGGTTTTTATCATTTTATTGTACAATTTCGCTGTTGGTGATATGCAGTAAGTATTTCTTGTTAAGAATAGGAGAGTTTACTTAATTAAAAAGGGCATCTTTTTTGATACAGTTTTAAGATTTTTGTAATTTGAAATGTTTCTTTAAAGGATACACCTTAAAAATCTTTTTTGAAATGGTTAAAATCGGAAACATTCTATTTTTCAAACAAATATGCCTTTTTTGACAACTTTGTGTTTGTAAGGCTTTAGATTTGTAGGAAATTTATGTTATTAACAATAAAGAAACTATTATTTTTCAAAAAATGTCGCGAGAACAAGATGTTAAATCTCTTTTCTAAAACGATTCAAACGATTTTAATCGAAAAATGTACAGCTTAGTGACATTCAAAAAGAACGAAAGAAGTTTTCGATATTTTTGTAGAATTTTCACTTTTTTAGTTGGAGGTACTTCATATGATAAATATTGTAACATAATATTTTAAATCTCTTTGTCATTCTTCCAAAAACCGTCTATAAAATTATTACAGCCTGCTATATTGCAGACTATCCAGTCCTGCTCACCAATAAATTTCCTGTGATTTTAAAAACGGAAGCACAGTGGCTCCAGCTTCCTATATGTCTAAAACCATTGAACGGAACTTAATATATAACGTGCCACGGCCTCCTGTATAAATGATACACCTACAGTCTATCCTGCCCTACGCGTCAACAATTCTCGTGAAATGGCATACAATAGTCTAGTGGCTCTATCTTTCCATACAAAACCATTGAACGGAATTTAAACACAACTAAGGTGTATCACTGACCACATAAAAGAACCATCGTAAAATGGCGCTCCCTCTGAAACCAAAAAAGAATGCCTTGAACTAAAGATGCGCATGGCCGCTTCGACTGAAAGTGTATATTATATTTAAGAGGCCGTGTAACGTGCATTACTCCAGCGAGACCTGCTTACCATTCACAAATGGTGCACTGAAAACATACTCAAGCTGAATGTAAGCAAATGCGCCGTTGTTACCTATACCACGATCAAGAAACCCATTACTTATACGTACACTGTGGATATCTATAGCATCACCGTCAATCGCTGTTCAGAGATCTGGGGTTCTCTTCGATCAGCGACTTCAGTTCTCCGAGCATATCTCAAATATCTGCAAATCAGCATCTCAGTCTTATGGCC
>JARFOC010081313.1:0-14707 GCA_031763485.1 Osmoderma eremita
CTTCTTTTTATTTTCTTTGTATCCTAACATAGTTTTTGCTGCTCCCGTTATACTTTCTTTAATTAGCTCCCATTCTTGCTCTATGTTAGTTCTTTCCGCTCTCTGTAGTTTTCCTTTTACCTCTTGTTCGTATGACTTTCTTACTTTGTCGTCTTCCAGTTTCTCAAGGTCCCATTTTTTTTTTGCGCATTCCTCATGGTTTTAATTACATTTACCTTTAGTTTACATTTGGCTATGATCAAGAAGTGATCAGAATCGATGTTGGCTCCTCTATAAGATCGGACGTAATATACTCATCCTAAATAAATTGGAAAGGGAATACAGAATATACCTATACAAAGGAAGGAAGTCTTGGTCAAACGTTTTGAGCACACTCATTATTACTTATACTTATTACTCATTTAACAAATGTAATTGCAGAAAACATTTCTATAGATCGTCTCAACCTCCGCATGCAGTACAAAGCTTTTTACTTCCGGTTTCATTATTTGGGTTTCTGACAGTTAAAATGCATATTTTGAGGAAAACAGTAAAATATAAAATTTTTTTTTAAATCTAAGAATCAGTGAAAAAGCGCATAATTTTATTTATTATTACTCAACATTAACATAATTTACATTTCGAACATTTATTTAGGGATTAGGGTATTATACAATTTATTAAATTTAAAGTAAAATATATAATCCTTTGATAAATAATAGTTTCCACTTTTGTAACAAAAATAGCTGGAATCATACAAATCCCCATATAATACAATAATACTTAAGAAAGGAATACAATTACACACACGTATGTCTTGTTGCAACTTTTAGCCAGTCTATGGACCAGTTTGATCTTCAGATGATGACGAATCTGTTGCATGAATAATAAATTCCTCAATGTCATCTTGCAAATTATCCACTATCCACATTTTCTTTTCAATATTTTTTACATGTTTCATGTAATTTTGCCAATTATCGACTGTTACAGTGCTATATGCTTTTCGAATTAATTCCTCCATATCTTTTACCTTAAATGTGGTATTATTCATTTTTATACAGTTTTTTACTTGTGCCCATACCATTTCAATGGGATTTAACTCGCAGTGGTAAGGTGGTAATCGAATAACTGCATGATCTTTTTCTCACGATGAACAACAGCAGTGTTTTTCTTCTTAATTAGAAATTTCCTTAAACCAATTTCCTTTTAATAAAATTGTTGTGTAATTAGAATAATTAGTTGTAAGCTGACTTAATTGACTTTGAATCTTGCGTATACCGTTTATGTATTGCAATGATCTTTTACAACATCTTGTCGTTTCATTGTTATTGTAAAGCTTCGTGAGCCAGGAAGCAATCGCTACCATCGAATTGTTGATCATCTGGGTTAATTGAATACGCGAAAAACTGCCACCTATACGATTGTTATTTGAAATTTAACATTGGAGATTCCATTAATATCCGTCGCTCAACCGGTAAAGACGGTCTCTGTTTGGTAGGGAGTAAGGGTAATATGAGTCCAGCCAGCGACAATAAATGGGCATAAAAAATGTTGCTAAATCAAAAAATACTTTATTGTTTATTAACACAAACTATTATACATCACACAACACTACACCACAGAAGGGTTTTGAACTAGTTTTACGCGCCATATCATGAATCTACTAGACGAAGAACGACACGCCAGTGGAATTCATCGACTCCAAGTTGCTACCACAGAATCATGAGGGCGCTCAAGAAGGCCGCATATACAGTATAGTGAATGAACCATTCGACAATGCAATTACATCGTAGTACAGGACAGTAATAATGGATGGTTGCGAGAGTAACGGGGAGAGAGAAAAAATAAACAAATTGAAAATTCTAAAAGTCAGAAAAAAGTAAAGTTCGTGGGCAGAAATGAAGAAAAGATTGTAAGAAAAAGAGTGATTACGAAAGTGAGGTGAAGGAAGTATTGGAAGGAGGAGTAGGAGTGACGAGGGTGCAGAGGAGAGAGAAGTGGGAGTAACACCTAAACACACATACACAAGTTATATTGTATAAGGTATTTGATATTAATTCACTCGTTAAATTATATGTGCGTATTATTGGTAAAGTAACATTTCGAAATTATATATTAGAACACATCTTTAGGTTTCTTGATATAATTTAGATAAATTACAATTTTTGATTAAGTCACTAAAATATTAATTAACAATTGTCAATTATTAACATTCAGAAAGTGCCAGGCTCGTGTCAATCTGACATGAACAACAGAACCTAAGTTTATAAATATTATTATTATTAAAAATTTATTGCTAAATTATTTTATTAGCATTTTGAAAAATAGCAGTATATTAAATATCAGAAATATCAGGCCACTCTGTCTCACAATTTTGTCATTTTAATAGGTAACTTTTCTATGGGGCTTGCTTGCTTTTGATTAGATAAATGGTTAGTAAACCACGACAGGGCTGTGCCGCGGATACCATAACACCCGGTGAAGCATACTAACAAAGGCCTTTCTCAGATCCAACAGAACACCACAACAACCCTTCTTATTTCCAATAGTAGACAATATGCCATCAACGTATCAGATCGTATAGAGCAGTTTCTGTACTCTCGTCCTTAATGAAACCATGATAAAATTTACTAAGTAAATTGTGTTTTTTTTAAGTAGAGCAAATTATCAAACACTATCTTTTTAATTAATTTAGAAAAAACTGTTAATAAACTAATAGGTTTATAATTATTTGTATCATTAGGGAATTGAAGGGAATAGACAGATGTAAATAAAGAAATTATTATATGTGTTAAGGGAATCGAAAATACTTCTACACATTCTTTAAAAAAAAAGTTAATAGGAATGCTATCAATATTAGCTGATATGTGCACGCAATTACAAATTATATTTTTAGTGGAGGAACTGTCTGCACCGCACGTTGTATTTCTAAATGCGAAACAATCAAGAAAATCCTTGCGAGTATAAAACGACCATGCTCCCCATTCTAGCGCCAGTCGATTTTGCTGGCGATTCACGTTGTTTCCTTCTGGAATGCCAAAAACCTTTACTGCGCACTTTTCAAATTCTCTACTATACGAGCTTTTAACTTTTCAACTTATGGCAGGAGTATTTAATACCGGACTTCTTAACTTCAACCTGATGTGAAGTTTTTATCAGCCGCGATCTACACATACTGCGTTGCATTCTAAATTTAAAGGGTCGTCGCTACAGATTATCTTCCCCGTGAAAAATGAGCTTAATGGAGAATTCGTGTTGACCAATTTACAAAAATATTACGTATTTTACGGTATTTTAATAAACATGCAGACAATAAACTTTCGAAAGCTTTAAGGCAACCCAAAAGTGGGTGGTTATAATAAAAAGTTTATTTACTTTATTTTTAATCTCTACAAAAATACAAGAGAGATTAATCGATTATAACAATTTAATGTCAAGAAACATTCAGATGGGTTATAGAGTTTATTTAATGGTTTAATGCGACAATTTGCTAAATAGTAATGTATTTCACAAATTAATGGTGTCCTTGATTTCTAACGATATTAGACAATAATTAAAAGTATATAAGTATAGTTAAAAACATATAAATGTACCTCTGGAATCACACAACACTTCTGATTGTGTAGTTTCAGACATCCTCACGTACAGACAGCCGTTCCGGGCTGCCTAGTCCTCATCAGTGTACGTCGGAGGAATGGCTGTCGCTCGTTCAGTACGCAGTATCTGTAACATTCCTTTCGAAAAACCTCCAGAGACATCTAACGCCCAGCGGCGGATTCATTGCGTAATTTCAACGCGATAACTAAGTTACCAGTCAATAGAGGTCCGTGTTAGCGTGTGATGCTATCGGCGTCGATATGACTTAAATCGAAATCAATTAAGGTTTTAGCGTCAAACGTACGTATATTTGACGAGATATAATATATCTGTAGACATGTAATATCCAGGTAATTATAAAATAAATCGTCCCTCGTGTGGCCTCCGCAAAGGACCAAACTACAGTATTATACGATTATTTGGTCAGACAAATAAACTGAACTAAGTGTAAAACTAAAATAAGTTGAAATTATTACTATACGTTTCAGAACTACTATACTATAATTTTATTTTCTACTGATATTCGAGATGTTTTTCCTGTTAGCTAGTTTAGTTATTTAGCATTTATGTTTTTTTTTCTTTTTTTATAATGTGTTCTTTGCGTGGTAGTCTGTTGTCTAGATGAAGTTCAAAGTATTTGGCCTGTTGTTGGTGGTATTATTTATACTAACTTCTGGACAAGTTTGTCTGCGTAAAGTGAATATGACATTTACTGGTTTGTTTTTAATGGCATTAATTCACTACTTCTTTAGCCATTGTTGGAAATCTGTTAAGTAGGTTTGTATGTCCCTGTTCAGAGGCTAGTAAAGGGTCTTCGTTACACATAAGACAAGCTTTGGAATACCAGCCCATAGGAAGAGAAAACAGGGTAGACTTTGCGAATATTTTCTTTGTTGTATTTTATGACAACTGTTAGTATAAAGCATATAAGGTATACAGCAATGTCTAGAGGATACATTATTGTGGTACGCCTGAAACAATCGATTGGTATATTGATGTTCCCTCATTAACTTTTATTTGGAATGGTCTGTTATTTTAATACGGTTTTAATATATTGAAATATTGCCGGGATAGCGCAGTGGTTAGAGGGCTAGGCTTCTGTAGAGGAAGTCGTCGGTTCGAATCTCCGTTGAGGCGAACGATTAAAAAAAAGTCACTCGGTATCGCTCCCGGCACCCTTTAGTGTTGAGGAGTTGTAAACCTGCTACCCTCTTACGGCGAGGGGGGACAGTAGCAGACCTCACACACACACACACACACGGAGGAAGTAACACAAACGACTAAATATGGGTAAACTTGAGTGATAGCAAAAAATTACCCTGCATCCCTCGTTGGATGATTAGAAACATCACCAAAGCTATTTACATCGCCTTTCTCGGGGGCGTGTATAACCCCACCATTACCACCACCACCGTTTCTAACAAATTACTAATTTCAATTACACTGGATTAAGAATAACAAATTTCAAAACAATTCTGTGCTTACTCGTTCTGAATCTGTTGTTGATGTAAATTTTCTTGTACCATCTTTAATCGACATCTCTTTTCCACACGATGAAGTCTTTTAGGCGTTGAAGAATACGCTGCTAAAATAGATGAAGACGGTTTATTCGGTAAATTTGCTGTGGGTACCACTCCAGGTTTGATCAGGTGGCGATTTTTTGGGGCATAAAAGTTCACATTTTAAATTTCGTTCAGTTAGTTACTTTGAAATTTTCAGAATACACTCTTGCGTTTGCCGTATTAAACTTGTCTTTTCGGCCGCAAGCATTCTGCCAGGCTTTGAGAAGGAGGGCATCAGTTGGAAAACGGAAAAACATCACTTCACCTTCCTCAAAATGTTTCGATTGGTCGCCTACCTTGCACCCAAATACTGCACAATGCATATTGAATCCGTGATAAATTTCAACAACAACAATAAAACTCAAAATACTCCTAACTTATAAATATACGTCCACAAACACACACAATTTTTGTTCAGCTGCGTCCTTTCTTGTCTTTGTTTACTAACCACATTGCGTCAGCAACACGATCAACATGGCGGCACACCTGCGCAATATCATATCTTTACAGTTATTGTATCATGGGTGGAAGTATGTTTTTGACCTTACAGATCAGTTCTGGATGACAAGTCTTATTGAACGGTTGGTTGACGTCAAGAAATGCTGCTGAATAATATCGTGCATTACTTGTATGATTCGATCAAGTTGTTGTCTTGTGGAGTGTTAAATGAATGATCATTGTTCTGTCCTCCTCATGAAAATTTTATTATAGTCATACATGCATTTAAGACATTGTATGTGAATTCTCAATTATATAATACCATAATCGCGATGCGTTTTGCGTAATCATTGTATAAGTATCGCTAGTAAAATAAAGAATTGGGAACGATTAACGAAAATTTCAAATTACGCGTAATCCATACGATTATATAAGCACACTTAAGGGGTGGAGCTTTTCAAATGGATAACAAGCAATATTCTCGACCGGTCGCTGGGATTCCACTGGGCGGATATGATTGATTAAGGTGAAGTTTCAAGGTGGATATTTCTTATTCGCATATTTTAACTGTCACTGTTTTCTCTAATTGATTTCTTTGAACCTTAATCATAATTAATTTGAGCAATTTGTCACGGCTTTAAAATAATTATGGATATCTCGCACATTTCAAAGACAAAAACAAAATTAGAAACAGTCATTAATTTCCACGGATGAAATTTTCGAACAAATGGCAACTGAGAAAAAGGGCGCTACATTTTCTGCTACAGTAGATACTGCTGGGGAAACGCCAAAGAAAGATGTGAATAATTGAAAGGAAGTATTTAAATGTAGGATAATTTTATGGAAAATACTTCTACAATAATACTGTTTTCTAGAATTCCATATCGGTCAAATACAATAAATATCTAAAACGACACAAAGTACTTTAATGGTGAAAGAATTGCAAGGACTGTGGGCTGATATCACTAATATCGGGAAATCCACACCACACAAATTGATTTAATAAAATTCGGGACATATGTTTCAAGACCACGTCGGCTCTCATTGTCAACCAATTCCCGAATAAACGAAAGTTATATCTAACATGCACGTTTAAAAAGAAATATATACACATCTCTCTCTACTGATAAACACATTTAGCGTAATACGCCCGTAAGAATCTGCCTGATCCGAATGGCAGGTAGTATTTATGAGCGTAGGGGCAATAAAAACATTTGTTTTGTGGGCATTTAAGAAAAATATACAGGATGTCCGTTTTCTTTCCTGGTAAAAATATTCATTAAACTAGATTGTTTTGAAATTTCTTTTTCGCGATTTAATAAGTTCGATCCTTTTTTAATATATATCGTTTCGTACGCGTCTAGTTCTCGCGGGGAGTTTACATTTCTTAATAATTTCAAATTATCGGGAGTGATTCGATGATTCGTTTCAATCATGTGTTGCGCTACACTCGATTCTTCTGACCTATTATAACGGTAATGGGCGATATGTTCTTAAAACCGCGTTTCTACAGCTCTTCTTGTCTGTCCAATATAAACAGTCGGCGCATGAAATCTCATAAATTCTTGACCTTCGTTTTTGAGAAGATATGTCCTTCGGATTCCCCAGAAGGTTACGTACCGTATTCCGAGAAGTGAACGCGACTGCCAAATTTTGACTTTTAAACACACTAAGTATTTAATCCTTTTGTGATTTTATGAAACGGTAATTTAACAAATTTCTTTTCTCGCGGTTCTACTGAGTCTGAGGTTGTGGAATTTATCAGAAATTGTTTATATTGGAATTTCTTAAGCGTTCTTTCGACATCGGTAGAAGAAAGACCATTGTACATCGCTATATTCTTTGTTGTATTTCAATTCTTTATTATATCTATTCTTATTCAATGGGAATTTTACTAATCTATTAACTAAGAAATTGATCGCGGCCATTTTTTGTTGCTCACAGTGGTTTGAATCAGCCGTTATGAACTTTCTAGTACTAGTTTCTTTTCTACAGATGTCAATTTCTAGTTTATTCTCGTTGTTCCTAATTACCATGCTGTCTAACTAGAAATCTATACCAGATAGATATCTTATACGTTAAGCACTTTCTGCCAAGAAACGTTTCTGTGTTTTTTCGACAGCCTGTTGTTGTGCAATAACAATCTGCATAATTATTAGCAACATATATTTTTTCGTGGCATCTGTTTGTTTAGCTTATCGTCCCAAAGATTTGATTGCACGTTGCATACTACAATATATTTGTGATGTTGCCATATTTTTTATGATTTCCAAGATGTGAAGTCTGATCTCAGATTGTCGCGAAGTTAACAAATTAATTTGGATTTACGGGGTAATGCGCACGCTTAGCTACGTCGAGGGATTTATATTTTAATTTTATATGCATCGTCCTTCGACGCAGAGAAGAGAAGACATACTACCGTTTTATTTGCATTTAGAATATAAACAAATAAATTTGCTACCGAAAACGGAGACATATAATCGAATTACTGGAAAGAGGTTATACACTCTCCCATCTTCCTCTTGCATTCCTGGAGGTCGCGGTCTTTCGCATAAGCAGAAGTGGGCTAGTATTAGCGTCCTCTTTGCCAAGAAGAAGGAAGACGAAGAATGGTTGCCCGGTCGTCCTCTCTTTTCTTATCTGAATACAGAGGCGACCGCACAGCGGCCTATTACATTCCAACAATCTTGCATTAATGAGTGGAGTGTACACAGTGCCGCATATTAAAATTCTCACACGCCATAAGAAATGTAGAAGAAGAGGAAGAGTCGGGGGCGCGATCGATACAAGACTTAATGAGCCCGGCGAAAGAAGGCGGCTTGTGAAGGGAAATGAGTGAGGTCCCGCATGCTGAACGGAAGGGAGACAAGGCACAGGAGGGCTGTATAGAAACTGTTCGGAAAGCAGAGGAAGAGGTGGAGGGGTACGCGAACAGTATTTAAAAGAAGGGTGAGGACACACACACACGCATGCAGGGAAATCTTTTCACTTTAATTAGCTTTTAGAAATTTCCTTCATCTTCTTCCGCTTCTGGCGGAGTTCCTGTGTTGGTACTTTTCACACTTAGCTCATGTTGGCGGAAAAATACCTGCAATACGTAGTTTCACTCTGTGTGCAGAGTCCGCTTCTGCTTGCTAGACCTAAGAAGTAACATACCTTACGTAAATAGTGGCATGCATACACGCTATTCAATTGTATAATATATTTTAGTGTTTCTCCAGCAGTAAAAGTAAGTTTTAAAATGAAGAATGCGTACACGGTTGAATCGGTATATAAATATTGCTTCTTGGTAATTTAATTCTTTTTTTCGCTGCCGATAAATTATTTTTAAGCGAATAACTCCCTCTATTTCATAAATCCAAACTAATGCAGCGACTTAATTAATTTATTAGCTAAATAGTGGCATTAGTGCTTGAAAATATATGGATAATTTTTTGTTCAATAGAATAGTTATCTCGACTACTGGAACTTAAGTTGATTATTATTATAATTATAAATAATAATGACTAATGCATTTTGATTGCATAAAAATGATTGGTGGTCATATTGATTATTAGCTATATGAAAATAAAGGTGCTTGGATGTAACGTCATAGCGTTTTGTTATTTATTTAATAGTTTTATTTGAATGCTACCAACTGGTGGTGACAATATAAAACCTGAAATTCTAAAATATACGGGGAAAGAAGGAAATAAAATATTGCACAGTATTATAGAACAAGCATGGAAAACTCAAGAAATACCTGAAGAATGGAAAACTACAATAATTGTTCCAGTCTATAAGAAGGGAGACAAGAGAGAGTGTTCCGTGGCATATCACTAATCTGTGCGTCAAGTAAGATATACGAGATGATTCTGGTGGCGTGACTAAGAAATGCTGTAGAAGACAAACTACATGGGGTGCAGGGTGGGTTTAGATCAGGGCATAGCACGCAAGATCACATCTTCACAATTAGAAATATAACAGACAAGTTTTTAATGTATCATAAAGATATATATACGTGTTTCATAGACTTGGAGAAAGGTGATACTACAAATTGTTTGGAAGGCACCAGAGAATAACGGGATAGACAGAAAACTAATTGATGGAGTTAAGTCAATATATGCGAAGACCACCAACATAGTAAGGACCCGTAACTAAGAGACTGAAAAGTTTCAAACAACGAAAGAACTAAGACAAGGAGGTGTTTTCAGTCCGCTGCTGCTTGTAATTTTCATGGATGAAATCATAATGTGGCGTAGCAGAAAATGCAAATAAGTGAGTGTGTCTTCATTGATGATATTGTAATAATGGCAAACACAGAGAGCAACTTGCAATATAAAGTAGACATATGAGTCAAAGAAATGGAAGCTATGGGACTAACAGTTAACATAAGGAAGACTAAGACCATCGTGATATCCAATGTAGAACGGAAAAAATGCATACAAATTACAACAATAATATAGAGCAAGTGGAAAATTACATGTACCTGGGGGCAAACATTATTGGAAATGGAAAGTTGGACCAAGGAATTAATAAGAGAATAATGGCAGCTAACTTATACTGTGGTATGAGGAACAACTTTATTATTAAAAGGGAAATCAGCGCAAAAACTAAGATGACTAAGATAACTAAGATGGGTCTACGAAACGATATACCTGCGTTGGTATACGGTAGCGGGACATGAGTATTTATAGACGAATTGCGGAAAAACATACAAGCTACAGAAGAGAAGAGTAGCAAATATATCAATAATGGACAAAATAAGAAATGACAACATACGGGAAATGCTACAAATAGAGAAAGCCAAAACGCATATAGAAGGGGCACAAATGCGATGGTGGGGTTCATTTGTTAAGGCTAGGTGAAGAAATGCAAGTGAGAAAAGTGTGGGAAGCAAAGAAGATAGGAAAGAGAAGGACAGGTAGACCGCGTATGACATGGTATGGAGAAATGGCAAATATATTGACAACGAAAGGGTTATTCTACAGACAGGCTGAGACTCTTGCAGGAGATAGAAATTCATGAAGGATTGTAAAAAGTGTATAGTGTTCTAACTATGTATTTTACATAATATACATAATATATTTGCCATAATATGGAACCCGCACACACATAAGGTGAGGAATACATATGTAGTTGACAGGTTTCCAGAACTTTGGTGTTATTGCAGCAACTAACAACAATAGAAAGCCACTTATCATCTATTGATTGAAATAATTTCTAATTAGGGTAACTAATATCCTATATTGTATGAGGATTAATCAAGGTTTGTTACAAAAATGTTGTACGTTTACTAGCTATATTTATGTTTATGCATGGCTGGTTATTAATTAATATTTATTGTTTTTGGGCACTATGAATTTATTCGACTGTGAATATTTCGTCACATTAATTCAGCCTTTTGTTTTTCAACAATCAAAGAATGAGGCGGAGGAGCTCGCCATTTCAGCCACTCCTATCTTTTGGTGATCGTACATTGCGTTCGTTGGCGTATAATATTTAAGCCCATCGTCGTCGAAGGCTAAACATCACATCCCGGGAAAAAATACAAAATTCCTAATTGCCGCCTAAGTGCCTGTCACTTGCAATTTTAAATCACACATAACAAAACCAAAGGAAATAATCTCTCGCTCATTATTCATTCGTACTGATGAGGCTGAGCGGGGTGCAGCGCGGGTGCCTTCAAGAGAGAATCAGAACAAGAAAGGAAACTCGCTTCGCGCGGAAGAGAGAAAAGTACGCATACAAAATTTACGCTATATAAATTAAGACTTCCATGAAGAATGTTGGACCATTAATATTTTTAATGATAATCGCTTCAAATGAGAAATGACAATAATGTATGTGGAGGAGCGCGAAAGGCGTCTCTGCCTCCGGTCTTGGGCGTCGTCTTCCTCTGCTCTACGACGTTTCCGATTTTGTAGAAACAGTGGCGTGACATTCGTGGAATCGAGGATGTATTTATTCGATACAAAATGTATTTGTTTGATTAATTATGATATAAATGTTTAATGTTACATTAAGTTCATATAAAAAACTTAAGAAAACTTGTAACATTTGCGATTTATATTATATATTATTGATGTGGTTACACCTAGTACACAGTTGAAATGCGGTTACACAGACTGGGTTTTTTTTCGATGTTTAGTACAGAGATTTCAGAAACTAGCCAAGCTAGAGAGACGGTTAAAAAGAAAAGATTTGCAGGTTTATGGGATCACTTTGAAATGCTACTCGTTTTTTTTTAAAAACTTCATAGCTGACCAAATATTTTGAAAAACTGATCTGCGATTTCGTTAAATATTTGTATACTTACTTCTATACCTAAACCACTGCTATTATTATTTTATTAGAAAAAAAAGTCAAGGGAAAGGATGTAGCCAATTAAAGTCTTTATAAGGTGGCGTTTTTACGGTATCTGTTTTACTAAGTGGAAATCATAGTTGACTTATGAAAGAAATCGTTTCAAAAGCTTTTCAATAATATACTTAATATGGTTATGCAAAAAAAAAATTAAAAGAGTTACCATCAATTTTCTTCTTAAATACAAGAGGAAGCGCATATAACAATAAGAATAAGTATATATCTTTATCTTTTATCTTAATGTTAATCAATGTAATTCTTCTTTTACTTGATATTACGATGTTGATGTTTAACAATATCCATTTGTATAAATCTTATATAAGCTTGGAGTAACATTTATTATTTCTTATAGGTTTATTTCTGACATTTTGTAAACGTAATGCATAGTTATAAATTTAAAACTAAAAAATAAAAGAATATGTACTTGAAGATAACGCAATTCATAAAATATTGTATCTAGACATGCAGTAAAGTTCTTCTATTTACACTGTTTTGTTTTTTATTTATTGATACTAAATAACTAAATAACAAATCTTATTATTCTATCAATGGCTGGATACCTACTTCCTAAGAAAATACGAAAATATGTTTGTTAGCGTAATACTTGAGCGAAAGTATTACAGTGCCTTGGAAGGTATGCTCTTCAGCAATCGAATAACACTGAGAATGTTATTCCATTGTTTTACTCCACTATTTCAACCTACCGTTTCCTATTATTTTATATCACGATATCTAATAATACTAGGCTACTGTAGCTTTTTTGAATCTAACAAGTTTTGTTGTAGAATTTCTTATTTACTTACAATTAGTTAAAATATATTACAATTTTGTAAATTTTGCAAACAATATCATTATGTTTCAATTATATTCTTAGCCATAATCACAGGACTCATTTGTATTGATCCTCTTCACGGATATCTTTAGTGAAACGTGAAACTTAACAAGAGTTTTATTTGCATTGAAGAGGAGACATTAGAGTCATAGGCAGAATTTCAGACGTTAGAGATGATATATTTCAATGTTACAAAATGATAAATTAGTTTTTAATGAATTTCTATAATAACAATTTTTTGATTCTTTTTCATTTGTCAAGTTGACACATGCCGGGCAACTTCTGAATGACAATTAACTGACACTTGCTAAGTTAATTATAAAAACTTCATCAATTCTCTTTCTTAATTTCACTCATGGACTTTCCTTTTTTTCTTCTGACCTTTCAAATTGTTTATCCTTATTTAATTCGTTGTTCCCGTTACCATCTCAAGTATCCCTGTCACCATTACCACAGCAATCTATTATTACATACTGTACCGCGACGTAATTGCTATGTCGACGGTTTCCAAACTATACTAGCAGCATACGGTTTTCCTGAGCGCCCTCAAGACTCTATGGTGGCAACTTGAGCCCGGTTAATTCCACCTGCGCGTCGTTCTTCGTCTGGTGGATCCGCGATGTAGTGTATGAAATTACTCCAAAACCTTCTATTGTTTGGTGTAGTGTGATGAGTAATTCTTTAATGATAATTTACCAGACATAAAAGTAATAAAGTAATCTTTGATTTAGTAACATTATTTATACCCATTAATTGTCGCTGGCGGGACTCCCTTACCTTTACTCCCTACAAAACAGAGACCGTCTTGAAGGAAACTAATATTAAATTCAAATACCAGTCGTGGTGGTAGTCCTGTGCGTATTTAATTAATCGTGATGATAAGCAACATGAGGGTAGTAACAACGTCCCTGGCACACAAACTTATAACGATAACAATGAATTGTTATGAATGAATGATTTATTTTTAAAATTTTGAAACAACACTTCAGTAGCTTTAATAAAAGTCTCATTCCATACTTCCACATTTTGAAACGGTTTATAATGCTTAATTAAAGTATCAGCAACTTTTAATGAGGCAATCGTAACAGTCTTCGAGTTCGTGTTGTATTAGAAAAAAACTATTTTGAAGCGCAGTTAATTGTGTCTTCAGTTGTTGCATTTTGGCCTTTCTTAACGCAGTACCACGTGGATAATTTTCTTCATAGTTTTTATGAACCGTTAGAAAATTTCTTTCAGCGTTTGCTTTCTTAGGCAAAGCTACTGTTGCATTGCAAATAAAACACGTATTTATCTTTCATCACAGTAAAAGAATCTGTGATAATGATAAGGTTTTGTTTTTTTCCGGCCTGTACTTGGTTTATTCATTCTAAAATAATAGGGTTAAATAATTAAGATTTTCAAATATTAATTTAAATGAAAGCAAGTTTAGCAACTTTAGCTGCGCGGACTTCTTTGAAAACCTTTGCGGTCGACGTGTTGACCATCCCTGCTGTATTAAATCATGGCAATATGTATATGAATCACACAAATCTAAGTGTGTTTAAAGATGCAGCGCCATCTGGTAGTAAATTGCAAGTGCTATTACAAGTCCAAAGCTAAATATTTACCCAATACATTACACATTAACAAGATATTATGTACTCATTATTTTTATATTATTTATTTCTATGCCTAACTATAACAATACCTACTATATTAAGAAAGAACTACGTTAAATAATATTAATTCTACAAACTTGTGATATCGCTACAACGTTTGCTATAAAATGAAAAACGTGTTGTATTTACTCTCCCTACAAAATCCATGCTATTGCGTCGCAAAGTGTTATCAGAAACTGTGTAACACACAACCTTTCATGAAGATAGTATATTGTTGTATTTCAAAATACTAAGAATATACTTTATTAATGAATTTTGAATAATAATGATAATTACAAACTTAGGTTCAGTTGTAT
>JARFOC010081333.1:0-14703 GCA_031763485.1 Osmoderma eremita
TTATTATTTAAACTTTAATTATATTATTTACTACATCTTTTACACTTAATCTTAGTTTAAAATTTATTTACAAAGTACGAAATTCAATTATTTAATTTACATTTTCTCAGGCAGTAGCAAAAAGTAGCAGCTAAAACTTATAGGGAGGCTTATATAGACTACCGGGGTTATGTATACTAAATATGAACTTGGTAGCTACTTGTTGATAAATAATAACAATCGCCCTGGACCACTGTGCGGCGGTGTGCTTAAAGCTATTGGTCAAACCACAATCAAGCTCACACAATTTTATAATAAAAAAAATTTCGAGTCGTCAAATGACGGATATAACGTCCTGACAAATGGATTGCTTCATCTACGATTACCTAGAAATAATCATCCCCAATTTCTGCTCTTGTTTTACTCAATACCTATAGACACAAAGAATCTACATTAACTCTTCTTAAAGTCTGCACACTTGATGCATTCATTTTGCAACATTTTAACGGAGAATGAGTAAGGTTATCGTTGGATAACTTTCAATTTGGTACATTCAAGGCCATTAATACACGACATCAATCTTTGTTAAGCATTGATTATTCGTGTGGTTTTTTGAAATTAGTAGATTCAAAAGATTTGGGTATTTTTAGTATGGATTCACTAGCTATCAATTTTCCTTTCTTGCCATGTATGAACCTGTTACAACATGTTTGTCTATTCGGATCTTTTTTATCGCAGGCAATGTAAAAAAAATTGAAAACCGTAAGAACTTTGATTCAAGTGAAGTACATATACTATCCATCACAAACCAATCCGTACAATTTGATAACCGATAAAATAATTATCGTTGGAAAGAAATCTAGAAATAGTATAAATAGATAATCATTTCCTATATTGGGATTGTAGGTGTTGAGGTTTGTATTTCTTTATATCATATATCTTATACATTGTAGATTTATATCGAAATATATATTATTGTTTCTGTCCAACAGAATTACACCATTCCTTCTATTTTGGGCCATCCTTCCTTAATATTTCTACCATACTTGCGTTCCACGCTTTCCTCGATCTTCCTCTGCAATTGTTGCTCGTGTGCTTGCCTACCATACCATTTTCGCTTGTCTCTCGCCGTCCATTCTTATCATATTACCCGCCAACTTTCTCCTTTTTGTCAATTTTTTCTGTAATTGGTTCCGTGTTCAAGTGCTCCCTGCTGTCTTTATTTCTTCTTCTTTACATTATACTAATGCCTAATACTCTTCTCAGATATTGCATTTCCACAGCTAGTATTCTTTTTCCATCCTTCCTTATTATTCTGCAATATTTGTAACAAAATTCCTACAGAGAAACAAAAAATATATGTATGTTCTCATTTTACCAGTTCTCCCGGGGAAACCTTCATTGGAATGCTTCTAAATAATTTATCTTCAACTTCTATCTGTATCTCCTTTGAAATAAACAGATATTCCTGTCTGCGGCGGCGTTGCAATTGTAAAGATTAAAAAGTTAAAACACTATCTCGAAACAGCTGTCTGTGGGTGAGGGTGTCTGTTGCTACACAATCAGATGTGTTGCGTGATCCAGAAAGTATATTTAGATATTTTAAAAGTATTTATATACTTCAATTCACTATCATAGGGGTTAGTTCAAATAATGAAAGAGATCGATTAACATTCGCATCAATAAATGAATTTTTCACTACACGTTTACACGATTCAAAATTATCTTTTCAGCACGATACGTACCTGGATGTTTAAACTGGTCAAATTCGATTCGAACACCGTCCAAAGTACCTACGTATATGTAGATTTCGCTATACGTGCACCGAGACAAACAATAACAATTTTGAAACGGACGAAAAGAATTTTCCGGAAGCAATTTCCGCTGCCATTATTGAAATGAGTTCGACGTTTATACACAGTACTACAGTTCTTTGCACATTCAGATGTTTTAATATGCTAAATTCCTAACTATACATCGACTACAAAGAGGCTGCAAGGGTTGGGTTGGTTGGCAGTGACCGGATGAGTTTCTGTTTTTCCGCCTCTCTGCAATCAATTGGCTCCGTAACGATATTGCAGACAGCGTGTCAGTAGCTTTCGTTTCCTGCTGTGTTGAGGTGGGGAACTATTTGTGAGGAATAGAGGATTAACTATTTCTACGTCAATATGAGAAAGGAGTAGTGGAATCGTATAGGGATTGTTTTATAAAACTCTGGTTGTTTACCATTAAAAATAGTGTTGGACATGATGAAATTCCTCTTCAAAATTGTACCAAACCGCCCATTAAGCTTAAAAATCTGCTGAGCGCTTTCCTAAGAGGTCAACACCTATTCCACAAAAATTCACCCCTCTAGTAATCCGAGCACGAGAAAATGGTGTACTGGCAAGATATGACGGTCGAGATGGTGGTCCTGGTCGACACCAACGAATTTTGGATGCCGAAGAAGAAGTATTAAATGTTATGGAAGTAAATCCTTCTAGTAGTACTCGCAAAATATCTGGCCAAGTAAATGCATAAAATTGAATTGTCTGACGAGCACTGCGCGAGAATCAATTGTATCCTTTTCAGGAACAAAAAGTATAGGCTTTACAACTTGAAGATCATTCTTTACGTTTACAGTTTTGCCGATGGTTTCTAAAAAACATGTAGAAATTCCAAAATTTTTCTTCTATTGTATTGGCGACTGATAACGGCATAAATAACTGTCGTAATACTCATATGCTGTAGAAAATCCAAATGCTGTTCCTCGTAATCAGTTCCAGCATAGATTTTCGATAAATGTTTGGGCCGGACTGGTCAACGGACAACTTATTGGCACATTTCTGTTAACAAATCGAATGAATGGATATGACTATTTCCTGTTTTTGCAAAATCATTTGATGGAAATATTGAAAGAAGTTCCTTTGAGTGTACGTCGACAAATGTGGTTTTTTTCACGATAGCGCACCGCCGCATTTTAATCGTTGAGTTCGCCAACATTTTGATAACGTGTTTGAAAATTAGTGGATTGGTCGAGGTGGTCCTATGCCATGGCCTCTTCGGTCACCCGACCTTAACCCCCAAATTACGAATATAGTTGCTTATTTACTATTACCATACAAATATGTCTCACCCAAAATAAGGTTATTTCTAACAAAAAATTCTCTTCCAAATTATACCCGACTGCTATTTGAGTTTAAAAATTTGCCGGGGCACATTTACCTCAAGAGACCTCCGTATGTATATCTGTACTATTCTCAGCGATAAGAGCTTGAGGTTTCTCTATAGTGCTGATGTTGGTACTAGCCTTTATTGTTTGTCGCTCAATTTGTTCCTTATTATCTTCGCAGCACCTCAAGGGAGTGAAGAGAGAGAAGAGACACAAAGCTTCATGGCAGTTATAAGGCAAGAAAGGCAGACGGATGATGGAGTTTTTTGAAAGAAAAGAACAAGAAAGATTAGAACATGCTAAATTAGAAAAATAACAAGAGAAACAAGAGAAAGGGAGAATAAGGCAATAGGGCATGGAAGATGTGAGGCTGGAAAACTAGAGAGATAGGGAAAATAATCAGGAAATGATTAACAGGTTAGAGAAAATAAGTCCAGGTAATGAGAGAGAGAAGCAAGAGAAAGTAAGAGAGAAAAGAACAAGAGAGGGAGAAAGAAAGAGAGAGAAAGCAAGATGAGATGTGGATGGATCTGAGTAGAAGACTAGAGGAGAATAAAAATGAATTGCAACAAAGAGACACAGAGAGAATGGAACAAACGAAAATGGATAAGCAAGAAGAGATACAGTGGTTAGAGAGAATTAATCCGAAGAAAGAGAAGAAGAAACAAGAGATAAGTGAAAGAGTTCAACAAAGAAGGAATCAAATAAATGAGGGATTGGAACGAGTAGAAAAAGATGTAATAGAGAAGGTTGATGAAAAGCTGGGCCATGTAGAGGAACATGCAGAGGAGATGATGGCATGTACAGAGAAGATACTGAGAAATAAACAACGGAAAGAAATAATAGAAGACAAACTATGCGACATTAAAAATAAGCAAGATAGCAACTTGGAAACAGTGGGTAAGGAAATGGCAGACACCCTAGAAGAAACAAATAAAGATGTTCCTCGGAGAATGAGAATGTGTTAATGGTACGGTAAGAGCAAGAATTGCCATTTCTTAGCTTAGTACTTTCGGAAATTAACCGTGTGTCTGTTTTCAGTTATACTTAAAGGCAAACTATTGGCAAAACCGAATCTAGCAAAAGAAATTTCCATTTCTCGTTGTTTTCTTTTCGTTATTATATTTGCTGCTAAGG
Organism: Osmoderma eremita; assembly: GCA_031763485.1. Lineage (NCBI taxonomy): Eukaryota > Metazoa > Arthropoda > Insecta > Coleoptera > Scarabaeidae > Osmoderma > Osmoderma eremita. The sequence goes on from JARFOC010081333.1 coordinate 4,268, forward strand.
ATGGCAAACTCGTTGCCGAAGTGCGTATGCAGAATATATTTATGCGGTATGGAGTGCTTTTAAGATCTGTTAAGTGTTATTACGTTCACAATATTACTGAAAGTATTAAATCTCCAATTTACCTTAATAAGAAACAAAACTTGCATTTAGTTTCGACCTAAAATTTTGATGTTAAATCATCCTTATTTATTAATTGAAACAGCCCCCCAACCGCAAATCACTACAGATATTCCAGTATATCTTAAATTCCATGCTAATAACCAAAATGGCTTAAGCTTTTCTTAAACACCTTCGATTAAGACTTCTTTCTGTTCTCCAAAGATTTGCCCATTAGTACAGCTACTTACCTAAAGGCATTAAGATTAAAAGTGTCTCGACTTGAACTTGGTGTAGATGAAGGAGTTGAAAAAGTGTATTCTGTATTGCCGACATCTATTGGATTAGCGCTAGATGAAGGTCGCGTAAATTATTAAAAATATTACAATCAGTACAAGCCCTATAGAGGAATTAGACGTTATTTCAATGAACAATCCAAACGGAAATTAAAACATACGCAGATTCATTTATTCTCTTATTTTCTGAAAAACAATGCGTTCTTCACTTGATCTGAACATGATTCATCTTTATTACCATGTGTTCTCATCCTCCTCGCATTTCGTGTCGTCTTCCATGTTGTGCAGTATTTACAAATGTATTTAACATTGTTTACTTCTTCTAGATTATACAAAGTAAAAGTCACTTTCTTTCGACTTTAGAATAATTTATGCCCATAGGAACTAACAAATTTATGGTTTACGACTCACGAAACGATTCGAAAAAAATCATAGGTTAACCCTGCGCAATACAAGTAGAGCAACTTTACCTATCAGATGGCGTTAGTGATATTAACATTTCAATTAAGACTGAAAAGACCAACTCGTTTGAAACTTTTTAATCAGAAAAAAGTTTTTGAAACTTTTCGCACTCACATCTCTAATTCCAGCGCATTTTGATTGTGGGACAAATTTATCCCATTCCAATTATCTTATCTTCGAAACGTCAAAATAAGGCGTACATTGAGAATTGGTATTGATCGAAAGAATAGGATGGAAATTTATCCGCGTATGGGGATATTAAATCGTCAGCATAAAGGCACCACCACCCCATCACACCTCGTCTTAATGGTCCCAATAAATTTGTAAAGCCTTAGACGAGTTCGCTATACGTAGATACATCACATTTCAATCAATGTGTACGATGCTATCGGGACGGCTTCATAAAAATTTTACAATGGATGCTTTTAACGGAGGATACCTGATTCATTCCCTTCGTTCTTGTATAGACGTAAGTAAAACGTAGAACCGAAATGGCATCGACACCCTACTATAGGAGAGAACCACTTACGTCAGTCGTACATACCTACACAGCATCTGAAAATACGTATCTATCTGACGCTATACGTCAAGCCCACCTGATCCCTGTACTTTCCACCTACGATCGGCGTATGTCGCTTCAGATAAAACTACTACGTTTTTACTCACAATTTATCAGTGCCAGCAGGCACACTCCCTCGGGCGAGGCGCGTCGCTACTAGTTACCCCTACTCACATAAGTTCCCATCAATCGGACGATGAGACGGGACGAGATGGGATAGGGTCAGATATAATAGCCATTTTGATCATTCTGTGTGAGTGACCCGTACTAGTGCACATTATGAAAACAAGACATAAACTGTTGTTGACAGAAACCAAACACGATTATTATCCTTCAAGTTAAATGACTGTTTGAATTCTTCGAAAACTGCATGGGAAAGAAAAAAAAATTGTCAGGTAATATTAAAAACCGTGAAAACATTGTTCTGGAATGTGAATGTGAAAAATAGATGATCCGGACATTGTAGCGAAAGTTTTAATTTTTTTTTTTCTTGGACCAGTCAATGAAATAAGATCTAAAATTTCCGTTAGTAACTACAGTAGGAATATTACAAATAACATCAACATTCTACACAGCATGTGTGTAATGCCATATAATGAATTTGAAGTTCGTGATTAATTTGAGAAACAAAAAAGTAAACCCTCCTCTTGACCAGATGGGGTACCCTGCTATTTGCTTAAAAAAGTTGCAGATAGTTTGATAGCTCCAATTACTTTCTTGATTCATTTTTCATTTGAAACTGGTGTATTTCCGTCAAAATTGAAATAATCTCGCGTCATTCGTTTATATAAAAAAATGTAGCATGTTAGGTATTAAAAATTATCGCCCCCTTACAATTTCTTCTAATTTCTTAAAAAATTTTGAGTATGCCATGTTGCATAAACTAACTTCTCACTTGAAAAAATATAATATTTTAACTGAATAACAACATGGATAAAGAAGTAATCCCTCTACAATCCGTTTTATGATTCGTGCTCTTCATGATATTGTTGTATCAGGTCTGGATAATGGCCAGTTCTCTACAGGCGTTTTTTGCAATTTAAGTGATGCGTTTTACTGTGTCGACCATGATATTTCCATTAGAAAGTTAAATCAAAATCAGTCAGCGGGCAGAAAAAGGTTTATTAAATCCTCTAGCTTACCGGCTAGTAGAGAGGTTGTTCCACATGGGAGCCTCTTGGGTGCAATTAAGTTTTTTGTTAATGATATTACTAACCTTTTACCCGGGTACGACTTGACCATGTATGAAGACGATTCCGTGCCGTTGTGTCTCGTAACAACATATTATACTGCCAAAATAGTGCTAATTCTTTGTTGGAGGCTATAAGTGCATGGTTTTCCCATAACAAATTGTTACTTAATGTCTATAAAAGCAAATATCTCGTATGTCACAATTCTCAGAAGAAGACCCAATTCAATGTTAATATAGTTTCCAAAGATATGGAGATATATCGAGCAAGCGAATTAAACTTTTTAAGTCTATGTATTGACGACAATTTAACTACACTGCTACACTGTAGCTACACTGCTACAAACTTATTGGTAAATTGAATGCATCCTCTTATCAACTTGGAACTTTAAAGTATATAATTGAATATAACAGTTTAATATCCTACTATTATGCTAACGCACACAGTAGACTACCTAAGGATGTTATTTAGGTACAAAAGAAAATTATAAGATGTATGGCAGGTATAGATAGTAGACAGTAATGTATATCTTACTCTCAACAATGGAATATTCAGTTAAATTATTAAATCGCTTTATTATTTGATGTTTTAATTAGCTATTTTATAGAATATCGGGTACGTCTTATTCACAAATGTGTAATAAACTGTCATACCATATTTTTGTATTTTATCTGGCGTTGGGCAAGCAAAGCATGTGGAAAACTTGCTCGCCACTTTGATGCTATAAAAACACAAAGAAATTGAGTTTTTCTTTCAGTATATAAAAATCGTCATGCTGCTATCAAAAAAGCTCCTTACAAGGCAATGTTTGGTGTAAATACAAAAATTGTTTTAACGTCTTGTTTGCTGAAAGAAATAATGGGTTCATTAGAGGACGAAGAAGATTTAAACAAACCTTTGTCAAATATTGAGAAAAAAGGCTGAAGGACGGAACAACAAAGATAGCGATAAAGAAAATCTTGAAAATTAAGGTAGTGATAATCGAGAGCCCAGTGAAAAAATTAGAGAAGCAAAATGAGTATTTTTTTTAGAAAGCTGCTCCGAGAATTATTCGCTTTGCACCGATTCATTTTAGATGTGCAATAGATGAAGACGCCGGTGTAATGGATCAAAATCCAGGATGAGTATTGCGCTACAGAAAAGCGTTAATAATGAATGAACGTAATAACGGCAAAGAAGGTTTACATCGACTAGGGAAAACGATGAAGATTACTTCAGATAAATAAAACCTAAGGAACAATTGGTTCAACAGTTCGTGTATAAGTTCATAACGTATACCGTGGACGATGAGATCCTAGGTCTATACTTACCATTCACTAGATGTTACTGATAGTAATTGTTATGAATTGGGCACAAGGAATAAGCTATATGAAACCTGTCAAATTAGTGTTTGCGATAAGAAACTTATATCCGCTGAAGAAGTTAGATTCAAGGAGATATCCCTGGGAGCAGTGACAATTGCGCTTTTAACGCGATAAAAAATTAAAAATATGCACAAAGCAAATGTTTGTGCCAAAACAAAGATAATATAAATAAATTAAATAAAATAATAATTTAGCATGTAGTAACTCTGCAATTTTAAGTATTTAGAATGTCAACAGGTTCCAAATTCGGAACATCCAGATACTGTGTATTAGTGACACCAGAGTCCCTGCATTTCTTTTCGGAATACCTTGATAAATTATCACTGGTTAAAAAGATTTTTGCCCCAAGCGTAGAAATGCCGGATTTCCATATACTTTTGCATGCTGAAATCAATTGTTTTCAGAATTTCTCCATTCCCTTTAGTTTTTATGTTCCAGGATAGTCGCTTATCCACCTAAAATATGCATGCATAGATATGTAGTATAAGAGAACATGTCTTGACGTCATTTCAGTTGTCAGCTGGAGTTCGGAGTTGACCAAGCACCATGCAATGGCTAATGTTTGAACATGTCTTGACGTGTTAAGACCTGCATTTCCCATTCCAAGATAGCATCTCTTGTTATTTCAGTTGTCGGCTAGAGCTCGGTGATTGAACATATACGGTGAAGTTCTTAACGTTTTAAAGGGTGTTGCGTTGTGGTGCGTTCAAGTTATTGTAATGAAACCGCGAACATTTGATCACATGTAAAAATGCCAAGGAAATGTGTAAACCACTCGAATTCTTTTTGCTACATTTGCGGCGAATTGACATTTAAATATCAAAAACGGTCACACCTCTCATTAAAAAGTGCTATGAGCAGTATTCCAAGTGTAAAGTAGGTGATGAATACAAAAGCTGGGCTCCCCATATTTGCTGTGTTACGTGTGTCAGACTTCTTACAGCGTGGGCAAAAGGTAAATGACATATGCGTTTTACTGTTCCTATGATTTGGCGGGAACCATCAGATCATATTACCGACTGCTATTTTTGTCAAACAAATGTAAGTGGTATTACTTCTAAATCTAAACATACTGTAAAATATCCTAATATTCCATCTACACTACACTGAGAGCAGTACCTCACAGTCCGGAATTACCTATGCCTAAACCTCCCCAAAACATGACACCAAGCCACTATGAAAGTGTTGATGATACTAAGTACAGCCGAAAGTCATATATCACCACATTTTCCAAGTAAATATATCACTTTATACGTCATTTTCTCATGATTTATACACATATTATAATATATACTTTCACAAAATTTCATTGTTTCGTCACTCCGAAACCCTGTCTGATATAAAAATTCTGAAAGCAGATATGAAATAAATATGAAAAGTACTACCAAGTTCACTCATTTTACGTCGTGGGACAAACTAAATCTGAAATTTTGTTGACCAGTGTTATTGAAACAGTATTGAGCATTCACAAAGAAACAATATTTAGAAAGCCCCATTTATTAATTTTATGTTTACATATTCCCAAAGGCGACTGCAAAAATTCATATTTCAAGAGTGTTTACCTAAATGGTACGAAATAAAAATTTTCAACTAATTGCCACTCCCGTACATCCCATCTAGACATTATATAATTATATCCGTTTAAATACATCACGTCCCTTCGTCTAATCTTACGCGCGGAATTAATATTAACAAAGCGGAGGCATCCATAAATAATTAACGGAAACCCGAATATTACGTGATCGGGTACCAATATCTCCAAGTCCGAAACTTATGTGTAACGCTGTTAGAAGTCGATAAAGTTTAGGAGGCTTTCGGTTGGTTTACTACTAATGATTATTCAGCGTTAATTAACTAATAATATTAAGGAAGGTAAAACCAGTTTATTAAGTTGTTATATAGGAATATTACTGAGGTTAACATAATATTTTCCAAAATCTCGCCATAGCGTACTATAAAATAATAGGATACGGTGGCTTAAAATAGTAGAAGTAAAACAAAAACTACCCTTACCACCTCATTGAGTAGAAGACTCTTGATATGTATTTCGTGAAATTCGGGATGGCCGGAATACATATCCAGAGTCTTTCGCTCATTGTGGTGTTAAGGCAATCCGCTTAATAATAATACAATGTATTCTAAGAGTTCGTATAAGCTAGAATGCGGGATGGGTCCTTTGGCAGAATCCATAACTTTGTCCTTAATCTTCTGAATATGAATGCTCTCGTAACTATTCAATTCTCTAAGATTTTGGAATTGTTTCACTAACCTAAGATTGTCCGTTGACATGCCGTGACCTGTTTCTGTAATATGCTGGACAACACTGGACTCTTCTGGTCTACCACCTCTAAAATGAGCAATGTGCTCTTTAAAACGTGTTGAAATTGGCCGCCTTCTTTGCCCAATAGATTTTACATTACATTCTCTACAATCTATTTCTTAAATTCCTGATTTCTAATGTACCTCAATTTTATCTCTGGCATTTCCAAAAAGTTTATTTAAAGAATTACTTGTTTTGTACGCGATACGTAAATTATAGTCTTTGAAAATTTTTGGTTATGTTTTTTCACGAAATTGTTTATCATATCCTCCTGCAAACCATTGTGTTTCGTGATTAGTTTGATGTGATCTAATTCTGTTTTATATCTGTTCTTTGTCAGTGGAAAGCTTATCAAACGATGAACTAGAAAATTAAAGCTAGTTACTTTGTGCTGAAAGCAATAATTTAAACTGTCATTATGAACTACATTGCTTTTCTTGCGGTATACGTCGATCTTTATTGCTAATTACAAGGGTATCTAAGAATGGAAGTTCATTATTATTCTTCTTCTAGTGCCATTTGACCCACTTATGAATGTCCTATCGGTTTGATAATTTGCATACTTGTGCATCTCCGATAACAGCACCATAATCGCGCATTTACAAGCAGGTACGATGGTGGATTGTTATTAAAATTAATTAGTTTGCTAATTATAGCTGACTGGGTTCGAAATTCGGTGACTAGGTGGCGGCAGCAGTACCCACATCTGTGAAAACATTGGTAGAATAATAGTAATGTTATTAATAGCGCTAACGTAGGTTAAGTTTGAATAAAATGTTTAAATAATAAACCCTTTTCAGCCCCTCGGCATATTGAGGAGATTGAAATACTTCACCAAAAAGTATAATAACTGTTTCATAACATAGGCATGTTCTCATAAATTATTCGTGCATCTAGGTAATGTAGGTATACCGACACGGTGGCTTAAAATAAATTTAAATTAAAAATACCCCTTACCACCTTGTTGAGTAAAGAACTCGTATACGTATTTGCTCTCGGAGTGCTACGTCTGACATTATTTTCCTTTGTGGTTTTCTGCTGAGGATGGCAGCTTAGTTGCCGAAATACGTATACAGAGTTCTTTGCTCAACAAGGTGGTAAGGGGTACTTTTAACTTACATCTAGGTAATGTGTGTTGTATAAGTCCAAGTTTTAATTGTGAACATCAATTACTCTTGACAGCAAGAAACAAAACTTGTGGTTGTCTAATTAACCAAATAAGAGATCAAGATCAAAGATCAAGAGCAAGCTGATTTGTTTCTTTGATAGCCAGGGAATCGTTCATAAAGAGTTCGTGCCTCAAGGTCAGACAGTTAATCAACATTTTTACCGAGAGGTTCTCGAAAGACTCCGAATAAGGGTCATGCATGGGAGACCAAACATCAAGAACGATTCAGTTCTGCATCATGACAATGCGCCTTGTCACACAGCAATCTCTATAAACGGTTTTTGGGCCACTAAAAATATTTCTGTGGCTCCTCAGCCTCCTTATTCAGATGACTTGAGTCCTTGTGAATGTTTCCTCAACCTAAGATTGAAAGTTCATTTGAAGGTACATTTTGGGACACCCGAAAACATTCAAACGGCTGTAACCGACCAGCTAAAGGCGATTCCAATATCCGAGTTCCAGCGCTACAATGAAGAATGGCAGAACCGCCTCCAACGCTGTGTGGCTTCCGAAGGGAGTTATTTTGAACGAAACAACGTTCAATTGTAATTATATTCAAATAAAAATATTTAAAAATCATTACTTAATTTACACACCTCGTATCTCTGGATGAGGTCCGGAATAAATGAGTGTTGAACGTTCAAATTTTGATTTTCTCTTTTTTTCTAAAGAACAGGAGCTTTTCGAAGTTTTATACTTTATAAGGTGTGGTTAATACCTGATAATGTTCAATCTTCATCTAGAAGTCAGCATGTATGCGATCATATAGATGTTAAAATACAATTATTGCAATTGTAAGCATCTACTTTGGTTATATTAAAGGTAAAATTAAAACCTGACTGTTTGATTTATAACACGTATTTATTTAATATCGATTAAAATTGCCTGGTTCAGCCAATTACACTGTGCAAGCAAATAAATAAGTTGTCAATGCGCCCAGTGAATTTATTGTTAGCAAGCATAACGATTGCCTCATTACCGTTGTAATAAATTTCGAATCATTCACGCAGCGATGACGTCCAATACGAATTAATTGATACGTTTGTTCAACTAGAATTCCGTCGTATCAGCTCGCGTTAAATCATTAGGATAAAAACGCAACGAACGCCCCCTCCCGGAAATGTAACAACACAACGTATATAATTAACACCTCACACTGTTGGTAGCAATGTTATTACGTTGAATTTGTATCTGTAGACCTATACATTGTGAGCCCCGAACACATTTAGGTTTGACGATAGTCATCGCTTATCTCTCGTTCACCACGAGTCGTACATTAATAGATCCGATGTACAGAAGAGTATAACAAATATTTAGGTAATTATAACCGTCAAATAATGGTGTTTGCGTTTCTACCGCTGAGCTTGTATTGACACTGGAAATGCCGCGCGCAATTACAGGGAAACGCACATAGGCGCCAGTGTGAAGGGGTTGCTAATACGGTGGTTGGAAGAAATGGATTGGAAAACGCTTTTATGTGTAATTCTGCCCAGTAAAGCGCTGCGTACACGCCAAATGACCGTCATCTATCCGGTCTCTTTCTCTATGTTCGGTGACTGGTTCTAACGAGAAGTCGTGATATAGTCGTGAACCAAAACAAACATTAAATAGAATGGGTCGTGTTTGCGAAATTATCAAAAATTGAAAATCCAAACAAACGATACAGAACAGCGGCAGTCCTGCGAATGGTGTTTTTTTTTTGAGTAAACAATTTCGTTATATTTAATTCACTAGGTAAAAAATAAATAAAAGGCACACACAAATAAAGCAATCTTACGTACGCGGTGGGTTGTACTCTACACAGAAGAAAGTTGTTTGAATTTCTTTTCAACTTACAGACGTTTTAGAATACCTAAAAAAACATATTGGGCAAAATTATATCACAGTAGGTGGGTCACTCAAGTGAATCAATGAAGCACGTGTACAGACATAGCTAGGTTTAACGAAGAAGTGGTCATTTTATCTGCAATACGTCAAGGAGATGCCACGAGTCCAACCCTCTTCAATCTGGTCATGCATAAAATAATATGTTAACGAAGGTAATGGAGGATACAAATTGGGACATAGATGCCTGAAAATACTGTGTATACGGACGCTGGCATAGTAATTTCAGATTAGTTAAAAGTTCTTTAAGAAATTACAATTTCTTGACGTTGCAGTATATATAAAGCAGTTATGGGACTAGTATTAAGATATGCAGCGGTGACTATAGCGGAATCGTCGAAAGCAAATGTAATGTGAGCTACCGAAGTGATAGCATTGAAAACAAGGGAGTTACGTTAAGAGATTAAGTAATAAGCACCGCAATATGTGAAGAACTAGAGATTCCAGACGTTGTTCGATTGCCTCCAGTGACGACGTCTAACGCGTCGTTACTGGAGGGATCATGTGAGTAGAATCGAGGACAACAGGGCCGTCTTAAGCCAACTGGGCGCCCTGCGCACTGGGATGCATGGGGCCTCTTCGAGAGAAATTTAGAATCGATATTAACAGGAACGAGCAACATTAGCGCCGGTATAATTTATTTTTGAAAATTAACAAACAAATGCAAATATACTTAAAAATATATACCGAAACAAGAGGTACTTTCCTAGACTATTAAGTGGCAAATCATAAATGATATCTTCGCTTTCAATGGACATCAGCGACAAACTGTTCAATCTTTTTTGAAGAATTGTACTTTTCAAACAAAAAAAAAACCCATTTTCTTTTTTTACCTCTAGCACCTTTATTCGGCCTTGCAGAAAAGAATTAAAATCACATTCTCAGGGTCACTTTTTATCTTCTATCTAATGGTGTACTCGAAATTTTTATATGACGTTTCGATTCCTTCCGGCCATCATCAACATTCTTATTTCTTACCGGCGCTATATTGGATTTTAACACCGTCAAAAAGAGTTTTTCTTCTGATTTCAACCATGTATAACATGTTGAAAAAAGTTTTGATATTATGATTTTATTGACCAAGAATACATTTTAAT
>JARFOC010081402.1:0-14690 GCA_031763485.1 Osmoderma eremita
ACACCACCGTTCATCAAGTTTTGACCAATGAATTGGGAATGAGAAAGATCTGCTCGAAAATGGTTCCAAAAAACCTCTCGCAGGAACAAAAGGACATCAGGAGAGCAAGGTGTCTTGAATCGATTGAAAATAGTGAATTTTTTTTGGAACGTGTCATTACTGGTGATGAAAGTTGGGTGTTCGAGTATGTCCCGGAAACAAAACGCCAGAACATGGAATAGCACACTTCAGGCTCTCCAAAACCCAAGAAAGCAAGACTCAGCAAAACAAGGATCAAGAGCATGCTGATTTGTTTCTTTGATAGCCAGGGAATCGTTCGCAAAGAGTTCATGTCTCAAGGTTAGACAGTTAATCAACATTTTTACCGAGAGGTTCTCGAAAGACTCCGAAAAAGGCTCATGCGTGTGAGACCAAACATCAAGAGCGATTGGATCCTGCATCATGACAATGCGCCTTATCACACAGCAATTTCCATAAACGGTTTTTTGGACAGTAAAACTATTTCGGTTGCTCCTCAGCCTCCTTATTCACCTGACTTGAGTCCTTGTGACTCTTTCCTCTTCCCGAGATTGAAAATTCATCTCAAGGTACATCATTTTGGGACACTCGAAACCATTCAAACGGCTGTAACCGACTAGCTAAAGGCGATTCCAATATCCGAGTTCCAGCGCTGCTATGTGGAATGGAAGAACCGTCTTCAACGCTGTGTGGCTTCCCGAGGAAGTTATTTTGAGGGAGACAACGTTCAATTGTAATTATATTCAAATAAGAATATTAAAAGATATCAGTCTCATTACTTTATTTACACACCTCGTATATATGATGTATGTGCATATATGTATATACACATACATCATTTCATATTTTTAGTACCAATACTTCTCCACCATCATAAATTTTTTTTGCATACCATTTAACGGCATGTACTAAAAATAACAACCCCGATATCGTTTGACGACGTAAATATTAGTATCTCATCTATAGAAACCTTAGCAGTATAACGTTTTCCGTTTTAATATTTTTACGACCGTTCCGTTTTGTAATTTAAACGTCGTTGATCACCTGACGTTATTCGTTTCTATTAACTTAATAGCCAACAGACAACAAAGGAAGTACGATCCTACACCTGTCTCGTTATTCACCGAAGTAAAAAGCGAAACTTCCGGTTTGAGTACGGTCAACACAAAGGGCATGTTCACTTTTCTATCGGCATCCGTGATCGTCGTTCCGAAAGACTCCGGTAAGTGTTTGCATTAGTGTAGTAGTTGTACGATCGCAACGGTTTCCGTGTCGGTTATTGCTGTGTGATTAGTGAATACGACATTCAATTATATCTGGCGAAAACGATTCGTGTTTACGGCGACTATAACGGTGAGTGTATTTGGCGAACTCTAGCTCGTAATAACCTCAAAAATACGTATGTACATAAGTGCTTGTTAAACACTAGCTATACCTATTATCTACAGCGTTGTTATTGCCACATTTATGGATTTTTTCAATATCCTTAATTAAGTAATTTTGTAGCGGTAATTATAAAACATTTTTTTCTCGTGGCCAATTTATTGAAGCAGTGTGCAAGCAAATTTGTTCTGCTGAAAAATATAATGACATAATAAAACTAGTGGTCGTGTAAATACAAAAGCGTTTCTAAAGTAAAGTTAAAAGCTTAATATTGCTTCCTTAAAGTTGTAGCTACGAAGCAGATTAAATTATCACAATGGTGTAAGGTCATAAAACTAGAAGAACATCATGACTAGCATCCGATATATTTAAACAGTACATACAAACACGAAGGAAAATATTATTAAGCACAGACAACTTTCAATACATCATCATCTTAGGTTTGCAAGTAACTCAATAAGAAACATTTCAAGTTTAGATTGTCTGAATAAAGTAAATGCAAGTAAGCCAGCTTCAACTAAAATATTGATAAATTCAGCTGACCGCAACTAAGGCTTCTTACTAATAAGATCAATAAACTCAGTTTCTGTCAAATTAAGAGTTTGTTGGGCTAGCTATCATTTACTGACTATGTAAATGTTGGTTTGCATCTTGAAGAGAATATTGAGAAAAACCTTAATATGGCGATGAAAAAGAGAAGACTAAAGCACATATGTGAAATTGCTAAGGTAGTAAGGATTTCAAGTGATCAAGTCCATAATGTTTAACACGAGTATTTATGTTTGTAAAAAAAAAAACAAAAAGAAATTAATTAGAACTATAAAAAGTGCATACCTGAATGTAAAAGGAAAAATACAAATGAATGGAGAGTCGTCCAGAATATTTAGGATGACAGCAGGAATTAAGCAAGATAGTCTGAGCCCGCTTCTGTTTATAACATTAATGGATAAAATATTAAATACTACTAAAACAAGAACACAGGATTTACAGACACATATAGGATACTACCATCTAACGCACATAAAAATAGAGAGCTTATTATATGCGGACGACATTGTCCTAATAGCAGATACATATGCGAAAGTGAAAGGACTAGCAGGAATATGGAAAGAGGAGATAGGAAATATGGGAATGATGATAAACTCGAAGAAAACAAAAATGATGATAACAAACAACAAACATAACGAAGAGATGAGAAAGTTAGAAATAGACGGAGACACTATTGAAATAGTAACGACATTTGAATACTTGGGTTCGGTAATAACAGAGGATGGAAGAATGGAAACGCACATAGCACATAGAATACAGAAGACAAAAAATATCTATTATGCAATTAACAAGACAATATTAAGCAAAACAGAAATTGAGAAACAAGTAAAATTAAAGGTATACAACACAATAGCGAGACCCATATTAATATATGCAGGTGAAACTTGGACGACAAATAAAAAAACATGAAAGTAAATTAAATGCGAAGGAAACGAGGTTCTTAAGAAAAATCGAAGGAAAGACAAGATATGATGGAATACCAAATGAAACAATAAAGGACTCGCTGAAACAAAGGGGAATAGTGGAATTTATAGAGAGCAAACAACTGCGATGGTTCGGCCACCTGATAAGAAAGGAAAGTGACACAGTATTAAGAAAGTTAACGGAATCAGGAGGGGAGAAGGGAAGAAGAAAAGGACGACTCAGAAAAAAGTGGATCCGGAAGATTGAAGAAATGGGAATGAGGAGAGGCAAATCGTTGGTGGAGATGAGAAGGCTCGCGAAGAATCGGGAAGCATGGAAGAACTGGACCTCCAATCCGACACCCGAAAAGGGTATAAGGATAAAGAAAGAAGAAGAAGAAGAAAATTCTCAGCAAAGTGTTGCGTTTACAGACAAGTAGCTACCCTTCCATCAGCTAGAAAGATGATTGCCATTATTTTCTGAGATATCCTAAAACCCTTACTATAGAAGAATAGGATACGGCGGTTTGAAATAATAGAACTAAAACAAATATTACTCTGAACCGAAACAATTATTTAATGTATCCTATGGGTTCGTATAAACAAGGGCGCGGGATGAGTCCTTTCTCAGAGTACATACCTTTGTCCTTAATCTTATGAATATAGACACTCTCATAATTATCCAATTCTCTAAAATTAAGTGTTTGTTTCAGTAAACTAAGATTGCCTGTTGACATCCCGTAACCTGTTTGTGGAATATCCTGAGCAACATTAAACTTTTCAGATGTGCTAATATATCTAAAACGAGCAATGTGATCCTTAAAGTGTATTACAATTGGTCGCCTTGTTTGCCCAATATATTTCGCATTACTGATTATTTAAATACCTTGAATATCCAAATTGTGTGTAAGTTGTAGTGTTCCACTTTCTTCTTAATTTTCTTGCCCAATTTTCTTCAATTCCCCGGTCCAAAAAAGCGTTTTCTTACACTTCTCTCGTTCGTGTAATTTCCTGTAAAAATTAAATAAATTATGAGCAGGTGCACCATCGTGCTAGAAGTGTTTTAAATTTTGCATCAAATTTCGTGGTATCTCATCTAACATGTCTTCCAATGCATTACGTAAAAAGTGTAAATATCGTTCACCATTTAAGTTGTTTTCATAAAAATATGAAAATATGAAAAATGCGGCACCACACATTTACGGAGAACACATGTTGGTCTCTCCTTTCGGTAGTAAGGTGAGGATTATTTTGAGACCAATAAATGTCGTTGTTTGGATTAAATATGCCATTATTTGTAAATTTCGTTTCATCCGTAAATAAAATTGTAGTGGAAAACTGCCGATTATTATGTGTTTCTCAAAGACCGTCTAGCAAATAATAATCTTCTTTCATGGTCTTGAGCATACAACGTCTGACTAATGCTGTATTTAAATGAATTGTATTTATTTTGTTTAAGCATTAAGCGAGCTTTTTCTGTGGAAACTGCGCATTCGCTTGAAATCTCGCCTGTGGATGCTTTTGGTTTGTAACTTACATACGCTAAAGCCCTTTCCTCGTCTTCTGGTTTAAATTTCTTTTCTGCAGCACATGGTTTACTAAAGGCTCCGTATTTAATTAAATTATTTTCCATCTTAGAAAATAACCCCTTATGTAATGATGTCAATGGCAAAAATTTTTTGTACTAGTTAATTTCGTTAAGCAATTTCTTTCTTCTCCCAAAATACCAAGCGAGGCTTCAATGTCTCCCAATTTTTCTAAACAACGTGACATTATCCCTATGGTTACCTCTAGCATAGCCATATCCTTTTCGTCAATATTATTTGTTTCACGCGCCAATCGGACCTTTCATATTTCGGAATCAGCAACCTTGATGCAAGAAAATTGTTTACCAAATAAGAAAAAAAGTGCGTGCCCTTGCCAGGTTTATGATACACTGCGACTGGATATCTCTCGTTGTCAGTAAGACTCGATGTGGCCATACGTGTATACAAATGGTGTTGATTGCTTCTAAGATAAAAATGACATTTCCTGCAGTTTTTCTAAAGTTATTTATCTCGTTATGTTTGTAATGGTTCAAGGGATTACATACATTAAATTCAATTAATAATTTCTTTATACAATACAAGACACATTATTATTTGGTATAAAATTGTTGTAATTAATAATATACACTACATCAATTGTAGCGTTGAACGCTGTTTTTTTTACTTCTCAACCCTGCATGCAATAAATAATTCCTGATATACGCATGGACTAATAAAGAATTCCATAATTAAAATAACAATACCACTTTCTATTCCCGTATAGCCCCAATGTGCGTGCGAATAGGATAATTTAGTATTTGCCGTGTGTGCGCGTTTGAAGAATTATGCGCTCGTTGATGTTGCGCAATTGGTGTGAAAGTGTGGTTTTAAAAATAGATTCATAAAGGTACATAAGTAATCTACACTGTATAAACAAAGGAATAATGTTACGCATGTATTATTCTGTCTTCGGCTATGTATACATGTAATGTAATATTTTTTTCTTACATGTATATTGGTAGCATACCTCTTTTAAAGAAAAAGAGAATATCATACCTTACAAATGTTACCCTAACGCCTTACAAGTTGAGTTGTAATGTAGTAGTTATATGAAGTAATACATTTGTAGTAATTAGTGGGAATTTTAATTGTGTTTTTTGCTCAATATCCGTTGGTAATAAATCATATGTAAAGTGAGTGTATACAATGATTACACCGGTCAACACCCATTTTTTTCCTCATTTTTGTACTGTTATTGAGTATTTCTAGGACTCTGACTAAGAAAAAAGTACTAGATAATTGCTAACAGCTTTACTTTTTGTAATTTACAGTTTTATTATTTTGACAAAAAAATACAAGAAAATTACTACATATTTAAGTAAAATTTCTGTTCAACACTATGAAATTTTATATGATTTCCTTGAATGAACGACTTCAGGTTGATCTCGTTGCAAGCTGCAACAATAGTCGGTCATCATATGGGATCCTTCCTTGATAACGCTCTTCCATTGTCCGTGTTTTTTGATGAAATCTTTCACTCTACTCTTCACTAAAATCAAATTTTCTGGGGATCGCTCTAAATGTGAGTAAAAGAAGTGGATTTTTATGCTCATGTTGCACGCCAGCTCTTGCAATTTCGATAGCATGCACTCAACAAGGTCGATGTAGTTGTCGGAGTTCTTGTTCCCAAGAAAGTTGGTTATAACCAAAACAAATGAATTCCAAGCTTTCCATTCGACTTCATTCCTCGATTTAACAAAATCGGGATCTTGCACGAGTTTCCTAATTTGTCCATCAAATATACCGGCTTTTAATTTCTCGGTACTTAATCCTGGGAACTTGCGCGAGAGAAAATTGAAACATTCGCCACTTTTGTCAAGTACCTTCAGAAACTGTTTTATTATGCCGAGTTTAATATGAAGTGGTGCAAGTATGATACAATCTCGGCTAACTAAAGGCAGTATTATAACATTTTTTGTACCAAGTTTCAGCTCCTATCGCACCGGCCAAACTTTTTGTGACCAATGGCGTTGCTTGTCTCGACTGTCCCAGAGACACATAAAACAAGGGAACTTTGTGTATCCACCTTGTTGACCTAGAAGAAAGTTAACCATTTTCAAGTCAACACAAATGGCCCAGTTGTGGCCTTGATACTTAATTTTTTCCATTATTTTAGAAATATTTGTGTACTCTTCTTTCAAAATAGTCGAATGTGCAATGTATAGATCTATACTTGTTACCGTAATGAAGTAAAACACATTTTAAGCTTCTTTTGCTGCGTCTATAAAAAGACGCCAATCACTAGGTTGATATATTTTTTTAAACCCATCTGTTGCAAATTACCTCTAATGTCATTACAAAAGACTCCTTCAGTTCCCCTTCAGAAAAATACGGTAACAGATCCTTTTCTCGGGTGCGATAAAAAGTAATGTTGGTGTCCGGACTAAGACAATTTTTTTCTTTTAAACGAGATGCTAAAATTTCAGCAGCTTCTTTTGAAAGTTTCATATCTCTTACTAAGGCACTTAGTTCCTTTTGATTAAATCGTTGTGGTTCTGATTGACTAAATATGTAGTCTGAATCAGAGTCTTCACTTGATCTATTGTGTTCGGGTTTATGTGGTTTTGGATCATCAGTGAATTTAGATGTGCTGGCTTGTACCTCACATGATTTTAGTTCAGGTCGTACAGCAGAAGATAAGTTAGGATATGACCACTTATTTCGATTTCCAGGATTAATTCCGTTTATTTTCACAACGCAGATCGTTGTGATGATTTTGAGGTTCTGGCCAAATCATAGGTGTTTCGAACTTTATTGCATTCCCTTTTTCATTGGACCATTGTCGCAGACACACAATACATTTCTGGCACACAATATGAGATACATACCCATGACTTGTCTTGATTGCACAATGTTATTTTAAAGTACTGAAGATATGCAGTTTTTACGAAGTCTGATATAGGTTTTCGATATTTTTCAAAGATATATTCGCCACAAATATAGCAGAAACAATCAGGATTATGCAAACAATGTCTTCTTGACGAAGCCATATCAAAAACAACAAGAAAATATATCTTAGTGTCCGTCGAAACATACAAAATCAAAACAAAATTGGTAAATGCGGGTAGTAAGCCGTAACTCAAAAACAGAAGCTGTTAGAGCTGTTGTCGGCCTGTGTTATTTATCACTTGGATTTCTTGACGGATATTACTTTATACCTTTGTGTGCAATTTATGGCTAATAATATACAATCAATTAATATGTATTAAGTACAAGCTTGCGTTATTATGCTCTTTGTTGGACATCACGTTCAATCGTTTTTAGATGTCTGTAATACAAAGCAGGCGGATGTGATCTTACGCATTTTATTAATTGAAATTTGTTTCCGCATGCCTCAATACGTCAACCAATCGTATAATTTATGCTCCATTTAACGTTTAATTCTTCGTTCGTCACCGAAGCTCCATTCTTTTCTGCAGCTACCTTATATTGGATCTGAATAATTGATTAATGATGCATAAAATAGTATTTCATCACGCAAATGCTTTGTGCTCTTTCTATGTGAAATTCGTATTCTTATTTGTAGTATTTGTAGTTTATTGTTGTGTAAAGTTTCTTCTAGGTTAATCAATTCGAAACCCAATGTAATACCATAAATTTTACCAGAAGTTAGATGTATATTTACCTGTAACTGAATTCTTTCCCAAAGATTTCAGGAAATGAGCGGTCGATTTGTGACCGTTGCGGGCGTTCCCTTTTCCTGCCTTTCACAAAAATTTCCCCTTTCGGGCGTTTAGTTTATAGATGGGAAGTGAATGTGTTTTTGAATTCTCATTTCGTGCGTCAATTTTATATTTTACAGGAAATAGGGAAAATTAAAACAAAAAAGTACCCTTAACTCTATGTAGAGTAACGTTTATCTAATCTCAATGTTATACAATACTTAATTAAAATTGAAAGTAAATCTATCCATAATTTTACAATATATTTCAGCTTTTCCAATGTGTCACTAAGATTTTGTCTATTTTGAATTAGGTCACTATTTTTAACCACCTATCTAATTCACAGTATTTTTTGCTCTTTTAGGAGTACTTATGCACACACAATTTTGCAGGAAAACAGTATACAATAGTGCATTTCTTCCTGAAGAACTCCCATTAATTCAAATATATTGGGATGTGATTTTCCTATCCGTCTGTTGAGTCTGTTATGCCATCCTTCTACAGAATTTGTAGTGCTATGACGTTCTCCATCGCAAGTCCATATTCGGCGAGAATTATCAATCCATTAATCAACAAAATAATCGTTAAATTTAGCAATGGCTTCATCGGTAGGAGAATTTTCCATTATACAGAGCCAACCATCTATAATTTTATCTTCTGGCAGATGAGCTAATGCAGCACACTTCCGTATGTGGTTTCTTACTTCCTCGTTTTCCTTATACAAGTTTGTTAGACCTATTGAGCTTTACGCCAAAGGGCTTGATTAAAATGAACGTTACATCCTTTGATAACTGTAGTCGGAAAAACTTCTTCTAAAGCATTGATTGCGGCAACTTCAAAATCCAAAATACATTTTTTTGTAAGAAGTTCTTGATTTTATTTTTTAATAAGAAGAACAATCGTTTATACGTGACTTCTTTCTTGTCGGGTAGCAGGGCATATATGGCAGAATGATGTTTGTTCTTTCTTCTGTACTACCAATATCCACGTGAATTGTATATAATTGGCAAAACATCGAACTACAGCTTTTAAAAGTCTCATCAAATAGGAAGCAAGAACCTCCTGCTAATAAATTACCTCCGTCTATTGCAAATATAAGAATCCTGTCTTCCATACCATCGTCAATTATGACATACTCTTTAATAAACTCGGGAACCTCTATATCTGCTCGTGTTTTCGGAAGCCTAGCGATTTGTGTCGCTTATCATATAATGCATGTTTCACCGAGTAAAGTGTGGAATATTTGTAACGAAATCGAAACCTCTGTCCTTAGGAACCATCATCTCTTGCTCATATATTTGCGATACTGGTGTCATTTCTTCTCATGCTCTCTTTTTGGCTTTATACAAACACTTATCGACTTCATTTTTTACAATATCTGGAACACAGTTATATCTTTTCTCACTTATAACTTTTTATTTTACTTCATCAGTAACAATCGCTCCTGGGCAGTTCCTGTTTATGCAAATCCATCGAAGAGTTAAGTTTTTGTTTTTTGCTTTTAAGTTGAACTTGTATTCAGAATACAGAATGACTGATTTTCCACGTTTTGATTGTATTACTTCCATCACAAACAACCTAACAATAAGGGTACTGCACACAGTGAGATTTCGGAAGAACTAATTTATTTTAATAATAGTGTAATATTTTATATCAACCCTATATTGGTGGAGTTTATTGTAAACATTTATATAAATTCACAACAAATTGATTCTTAATCCGTTAACAATCCCTTAACAACTTTCACATGTTATGCAAGTGATTATATATTCAAACCTGTACCTTAATTCCTCGTCAAGTTTAATGTACAGATAATTCTTAATCCCTTGAAGAGTTCAATAATTATCTCTTATTAATAGAGGCGTAATGCTTTTATTGGTTTCTGCAAATTTTACCCACGAATTGGGATTTAAGAAAAAGAAATACAGTTTGGACGCCCAAAACGGGAATATTTCAGGTAACATTTTTCGAAGCCCGAAAGGAGACCACACGAAACGGGAAGAGACCTGAGCGGTCAGTGGGTGGTGTTATCACTTCCACTAATTAGCCTCAATTTCTAAATTTATTTACCTGGTAAGGTTGTTTACCATAACAATTAGTTTTACATTTTTCGTTTGAAGAAGTAATAAGCCATGACTCACCACAAATGCCTGTGAATGTTTTCACCTTAAATACAACTCATGTTTCTACACACCACATCCAAATATTCATCAATTTATCACTGTATTAAAAAATGTTCAAATTGATTTGTATATAAAACAAAAACGTAGCGGCGTTGCGAGTTTGCAGACACGAAAAGATCTTATGAATGGAGAAATGAATAGGTTTCAATTTATGCAGCCTATTTCACACAGATTTGAAATACATGTAAATGTGTATACGCATAGTATTAACGAAGAAAGTGGATACAGTTCATAAATATATATCATTTATACTCTATTTTATAATTCTGTTATAAACGCCATAAACTTAAAATATATGTGTAAAGGACAATAATCACGAGATTGCACGTTGTATATGTTTGCTATATGTATATTATGTATACACGTATGCTCACATCTGAACGGGGGATTGCTTTGTGAATGGTAACCGCGCAATCGAGTCTCACGGACAACGAGAGATATCAGTCGCAGTGTGTCATAAACTGGACGAGGGTTCGCACGCATGTCCGCTCAATCACATAATACTGCCTAATTTTTCTGTACTCTCAGATTACGGTAAATATTAGAGTTACTTGTTATGATTTGTACCTTCTCTGCGGTTGCATAAACTTACATAGTGTATCCGAAATCGAGGATCACTTAGAACTTTGCGTGCGCATAGACAGATACAAAATGATCGGATAGGCGTGCTGCGTGCTACAGCGTTGTGCGGGACGAGGCTTGCCGGCAGGGATAAATGCAAGTATGTCAG
This sequence comes from Osmoderma eremita, assembly GCA_031763485.1. NCBI lineage: Eukaryota > Metazoa > Arthropoda > Insecta > Coleoptera > Scarabaeidae > Osmoderma > Osmoderma eremita. The sequence goes on from JARFOC010081402.1 coordinate 11,014, forward strand.
ATCGCGCTCCGTACAATATATATATAGCACTCCGGTGAGAGCCGAACGTACGTGTATAGTATTTGAATACACACATGTTTGCTATTGTTTGACAATTTTTTTGATAATAGTAAATATATGCAAAATATATTTTCGGTAGATATTTATATTTGTTTCTGATGGGATAATAGAATGCTCATTATCGTCCTCGTTTTTGTTACCTGGGGATTTGGGAACGAACTCCGTGCCGTCCACCTATATCGTGAATAAGACAAGCAAAACCAATATGCATTTATATCATTGCATTTTCTGATAGTACCTCTTTCTTATTTGCTATTTTCATTGATTTTCTTATAATCGCGTTCAAAAGGTTATTCTTGTTCAATTTTATTTAGGTTGTTATGAAAACAAAGTTCCACCTATATATCATCGCTAATTTTTCTCTCCAATGTTTACTTTATTTTATCCGGTACCTCTGCATTTCCCAGTTGAAAGGCGGCCACACCTTCGGCGCACCCAACGAAATCTGCAAATGTACGAAATCCAGGAGGACACGCCTAAAAAGTAAGCAGAAATCGAGTTCGAGGAAAGTACCTTTAAATCAATGCTACTTTATCCACCACAGTACTTTTAAAAGATTCAAACGTGTTTATAATAGATGTGATATAATTTGGTATTTACATTCTGCTTTGAACGTTGTCTTCACGGACGGCCCTCTAAATAGTATCTTTTTGTGCCATAAACGACGATATTAACAAAGCGACGCGTTCCGCTCGATCCGTCTTATCTGAGAGCAAAGCTGAACAATAAAAATAAACGAACCAGCGGCGCCGGCGGGGGAAATTTTTGCACTTGCCCGTGACTCATTCCTCGTCAATTCCATTTATGTCTGGAAAAAGGCCAGTCCGTCGCCTTTACGTTCGTACGAGCGTGAATTACTTGACCCAAATGTAAACGCGCGTACGCAATTCTGTACGACAAATAATGCACACGTGACACGTTTGAGTGACGATATTTTATCTATCGTGCGATCGTTAGATCAAAAAGTGAACGAATAACGAAACCGTTGGCTGTCGTGGACTGAGGAACGGTCATTTTTGCACCAGATAGATATTATGCAACTTAATTTTATCCGTGCGAGAGAGTTTCTGCATGAATCACATTGTACTGATTTAAATCTAATGCAAATACTGTAGCATATGTTGTAAAAAATGCAATTACATTGTGTTATGTGCTAATCTACGCAAGAAGTGTGTGTATAGAGTGTTCTGTGCTTATCTTTTTTCACGCCCTTTAGACAATCAATTATTTGTATGTAAACTATTTGTTGGGATAATAAGAATACATTTAGGTATGAGATGAGATGAGACCTACGTCACAGATATCTTTGCGTATGAATCAAGTCAAACCTTGTATACCTTACGCTGTTATAAGACGAACCTTTAACAACAAAACTTGGTGCCTTGGAAAATGCTGAGAAGATTGGAATTCGCAGACGATGTACACCTTATAACCGAAAAGCTCACACATACGCAAACCAATATAATTAATTTAAAAATAAATACGGAAAATATCATGCCCATAAACTCATAAATGTGAGTGAAGTGAAAATGGAATGAAGGATAATTTACAGTGCCGTAGATATTTTTATACCTGGGCATTGTTCTTGGAAGAAAAGCAAATTGTCAAGAAGACATTAATTGACAAATAATGAGAGTCCATTCTGCCCTTAAGCACCTCAGAAAGATCCATATCTTGAATTAAATCTCAAAAACTCAGTGTTTGGCATTAAGCCAAAAATAAATAATTACAGCATTTGTGCCTAAGGAGACTCTTAGATAAATACGTCGAACTTCGATAACTCGAATCATGACTTGCCACTAAAGGAGTTCGAGTTATCGAGACTTCATCGAGTTGATGACGGGCCATGTTTGTCGTACTACAATGAGTATATTTTCTTCAATCTAAAACACATTAAGCAAAACATGTATCAGTTGGGACCGAAATTCTACTTGCATATTATAAGAAGGACAATGAGTCACATACACAATTGGTTAACTGCAAGGAATATAATTGAATATAGAATTTAACCGAGAACAGACGTGTTTGATTTTACTTTTGGTTTCAGAATTACTTTCACTTAAGTCGAATAAGCATCATTCCTTGCATTAAGTTTCTGAGTCTAGAGGGAGATATGTTGTTATGTAAAAATAGTGTCCCACTTATCCCACCAATTTCATATATATGAGCATATACTTATATTCAAGCAGCGGTTGTGTGATGGGAGAAAATCCTAAAGCCGCTGAATGGTAGTCATGACTATAGGGTGGAAAGACGCAGTACACGACCAATACGGAGACGTACGTACAAGTGTGGAAGTCACATCAGACCTGCACCTGTTTGTCTACTTTTCATCTAATGATAAAACGGGAGTGTACTGATTATTTCTATTTGAAATGGAACTTTATTTTACCTTAGCAATATGATGATGATTAAGAATAACAACATACACATGAATAATATTAATACACAATAAGTGTATTCATATTAATGACACCTACAATTAATTAAATTAATATAATTAAAATTTAAAGGAAAAATTGTCATTTAGGCTAGTTTCCAGAACATTGTTTTTTCTCGTCCGTCAAATTAGGCGATAATGTAAATGATGGGAAATTGGTTCCTTTCAATTTTGCTCTTGTAAGCTATAGAAGAAGAAAAATTTGAGATATTTAAATGCAATTTAGTTCAAGGAGAATAACAGAAGCCAGTGAAAGAGAGAAAGAAAACAATACCTGAGAACGGATGTATTTATTGAGTTCTTTTGTCTATTGTATGGGAAAGATGGAGATGCGATATGAAACCGTTGACTGTAGCAAGTCTGTTACCGCTAGTTCATCTTTCACGTTCGAAAAAATTGTGCCGATTTAATATGCAAACATCAATACACATTAGCGAAACATAAAGCAAAACGAAGATGAACAACGTAAGTTCGCCCAATAATAAACCCGAATAATAAAAGAATTAATACGAAAACAAAACATGCTGGGAAAAATCGCAACAAGATGTATTGGCATTGGTAATTATATCGCGAAATTGAGTTGGTAAATGATAAAAAATTCAGCCAGCTAGAAACCAAAAAGTATGCAGGAGAAAATGAAACGTGGAAACCAAACAAAAGTATCACAATATAGTAGGATATAAATAAGATATTGATGATATTTAACATCTAAATTGTTAATTGTAATGATGAGAAGTTGATGAGGCGTCATGTATAACAAATCAGTTCCGGATTATTTTTTATCCGATGTCCCTGACAAGCGCTATTTCTTGAAGATTTTGCATCCATTTATAATCGCCAGGAGATCCGAAAACTCTTTCTGGACCCATTTAACGTTACACCGGCTGGATGTGAAACTTACTGCTGCGGACGCGAATCTAGATTACATCCTTAGATCATATATATTACATGGATACCGCTATGTTTCCCAACTATGTTTCCAACATCTCACAGACATAAAAATGAATCAGCATTTCTGTCTAACAAGGGTTATTCGTATTTTCTTATTCGCTCCTGACATATATTAAATTAGACATACATCAGAGATAATACCAGCTGTAACGCATAACCTAATTTTTAAATGTCAACATAAAATAGCTCACTCATACAGATTGATAGACAACAGTAGTTGACATTG
>JARFOC010081433.1:0-14685 GCA_031763485.1 Osmoderma eremita
TTTTTTGGAACGTGTCATTACTGGTGATGAGAGTTGGGTGTTCGAGTATGACCCGGAAACAAAACGCCAGAGCATGGCAGACTTCAGGTTCTCCAAAGCCCAAGAAAACAAGAATGAGCAAATCAAAAATCAAGAGCATGCTGATTTGTTTCTTTGATAGCCATGGAATAGTTCACAAAGAGTTCGTGCCTCAAGGTCAGACAGTTATGACAGTTAGTCATAATAATGCGCCTTGTCACACAGCGATTTACATAAACAGGTTTTTGGGCACTACACATATTTCTGTGGCTTCTCAGCCTCCTTATTCATCTAACTTGAGTTCTTGTGACTTTTTCCTCTTCTCAAAATTGAAAATTGATCTGAAGGGACTACATTTTGGGAGACTCGAAAACATTCAAACGGCTGTAACCGACCAGCTAAAGGCGATTCCAATATCCGTGTTCCAGCACTACTATGAGGAATGGAAGAAGCGTCTCCAATGCTGTATGGCTTCCCAAGGGAGTTATTTTGAGGGAGACAACGTTCAATGGTAATTACATTCAAACAAAAATATTTAAAAATATCAGTCTCATTACTTAATTTACAGCTTATACATACATTATACGTATGTACATGGATATTGTGTATTAGCAATCACTGTCGTTGCACAAGCTTATTAAATATTGATAATTGGCATGTATAGAAGATATCGGTTTACACCCACAAGGTAATACAAATACATGGTGCGAACATATGTACCTACATACATAGCATTGCAATTATTGAAATGCAACCAACGTATATAGCGCATGTAAGGTTTGAGAGTATCTATCTATGCATATCTAACACAGTAGATAGACATCACAAACATGTACATCGACCGCATGGTGAATGGTAACGATAAATTTGCATAATGTTTGTGGTTAATGTGTATATTTGCGCCCTCTATTTGCCATAACAGAACTTGGTATCCTGGAAACTAAATAAGATCCAAAATAAGCGATTAAAATTGGTTTAGATATGTAATTTCGCCATGGAATCCTGACTTTATTAAAATTAAAATTCTAATAGTGCGGGTTATGTATATTTTCTGGATGTGTCGCATTTACGTTGCCACATGTGACCTTTATGAAATCGTAAAACGTACTTTGTATATGCAAGTAAGTGGTATAACTTTACATTTCAAATAATAGCGATTTATGGATGTAATACGGTACCTTACGTTAGGTGGCGCTATAACTTAAAGTAGATAGTAAACAATATAGTAGGTTTGTTCGATTTGGCGCTCCGGGTGATGATGCGAAATCCAGCTGCATGACGCTACGTAAAGTTTTTAAATGCAAACAGTAGCCGTAGCAGATGTTATAACCCCGGTTTTATCATCTTCAACTATCAAGAGTTCGCCTTTATCGACTGACCCTGGGATATTAATGGAAACTAATATTAAATTCAAATAACAATCGTATAGGTGCGCCTATTTAATCAACTTTGATGATAAATAGTTTAACGTTAGCATCAGCGTGCCCCGCACACAAATCTAGTACGTTAACAATCACAAGATCACAGCAATATATAATTGCCATTTTATTTATAAGTACATCTGCTATGTGTTAAAATGTAAATAGTATGCGCCGATTTGTTACTATGATAGAATAACAAACAAATATTCCTATCTATTTTCTACGGCATAAAATCTGCTTCCTGAGTGGGTGTAAGATTCTAGATGCTGCGTTACAGCCGCGACAAGTTGCAAGTTATAAAATCCAAATCGAACATCCACTTGACGTCATAAAACTTACGATGAACGAAATCGAACAGAAAATAATTACTGCGTTTGGCTGCATAACGCTTTGGCCAAATCGAATAAACCTAATAGTGAGTAAGCATCTGCACAACTTTATTGTCCCTAGAATGTCGTTGATGTGTCGGAAAATGCCATTTTTCTCATATGCTCTTTTCACTTGAAATTTAATCCAGAGGAAACAGAAATGACGTTAAGAGATTTCAACTAGATGTCTGTACAATGTAATATGACAACGGTTGACAAAGGTAGACTCCGTGCATTATCTCATGAGACCGATATGCGCGAACTGTGTAACGTCATATGCTACAGATCGTTATACAAATATCGACTGTGGCGGTATATTCAAAATCACACCTAATCTTGACAGTAAACGTATACGTGTAGTTGCAGTTTTAATTTAAGAATATTATTTAACTGTACCTAGATAATACTAGTTTAAATATTGCATATTTAACCACATCTAACAACCTTTGAATCAAGATTCTTTCCTTTTGTCGTTATTTTTTAATGCTTGTTCTGTGCGGTCACATACGCCTTTTGTTTGCTTACCTCTGTGTTATAGAGTTTGTCATTTATACATTTAAATTTTAACATATATCTTTTATTTTAATATATACAATATTTGATTTTTTTATTACTATTTTGTATACCGGCTATTGTAGAAAATTATTTCTCGTGCATCTTGTGATAAATTCTTTCTACTTGTTGGTGACAACACCGAAGAAGTAATTTCGCTGGATGTCGATGATTCTGAAGGGTTAGATACCCTTTCTAACCTCTAATGTAGACTAGTTTATTACTAGCTTACGTTCAAGTAAAAAAATAATCTAATTAATTTTGAAAAAAATAACACGGATTACAAAACACATGTAAAAAAAAACGACGAAAGACAACTGACGCAATTACAAGTAAATATTGAACTATAAAAGATCAGCTGTTCGTCACTCAAATATTTAGAACGGAATGAAGATAACCAATCTGTCATTCTCTTACCATAGCTGCGTTCCTTTATTCGTTCTGCGAGAACTATTTGTATCTTGGCGTTCGTTTATTACAAACGGAGCTAATAGATTTATTTTTTAATCGTTCGAAAAATTAGGTGTGGAGTGAATGGAACACACTCCATGACGCTCCATAAACACCGAGTGGGGGACGTAGGGTTTATAGAGCAATAGTTTCGGTTATAACCTCACTCTTTTGTAAAATTTTAAGAAAGAAAAAATAAGACATAAAATATTCATATTTAATGGCCTTTCATTCGCCTTTTGGTGTTTTACATACGTTTTGCTCAGTGCTATAGCAACATCATTGTTTGAATAAGTTATTAAGGTTATGATAAGAACAAGAAAGGTTCTACAACCGTTCGAATATAAAATACACCAAAATACACTATTCACTCCTTTAACGTTCCTAGATCCGCACCTGTCTGCACTGCTCCAAATCCGGAACAAATAAACGAACGCAGCTCATATTTACCTCTTTTTTTAAGACGAAAACTGGTTCACTGCGTCGGTATCATGAGATAATGCACGGACTCTATTTTTTATGCCTAATTTATATCGTAAGGAAGCGAGGAAGATTGTACACATATTTATATTATCAATTTTTATCAAAAGAAATGGTTAAGTAAGGATTAGTGTTTGTTCTTTTGAAAACTGCTTACTTTTCCTTATTATTTGCAAAAACTGTTTGAATACAACAGCCAAATGCCAAACAAGAAAACAAACAAATATGGAAATTTAATCGGTGTCAAAATAATTTTAATCTAAATGAAACAGTGTATTACTATGTAAAAATTTTTGTAATTGCAAATATTGTTAATTTTAAGGTACATTAATTCCTGGAAATGGCTCAATAAAAGTTAATTGGTGTAATTACAAAGCTTTCTCTATATGATTTTATTTTATTTTCATTTTATAAATATGTATATAACATATACATACACACACAATGCTTTTGTAAAGTAGTGACTAAAATCGATAAAAAATTAAAATACTTGTTTTACGAAGACAAAAATATCATTACCACTATAAGGGTACATAACGGTTAGAGTAAATAACTCTAGTTGAATTTAACCACATTTGAATCTTCAATATAACACTTCTAGTAGATTTAGCATTTTTCACTTCAAATTATTTTATCCCATATTTGTAAAGGTAGTAATAGGTATAAGATAGGCAACCAAATGTACAAGGGTACAAAAGTAAGAACACGTATGCACGACTTGTGATATAGCCTTGTGATAGTTGCTTACGAATAAGATAATAAAACATAGTAAAACAAATGTGTGACTTTGTTAGTTGAAATATGACGCTCCAAAGAAGAGCAAACGATACAATTTGTATATTGCATACACCAGGGCAATTTTTTTCAAGGCCCAATGCATACTCAGTTGCCATGGTGACGCAGAGCTTGTACAGTAATGTGTAGTAATCCATGTCTTAGCGCCTTCGAATCGGCTATTACGTGCCATACTTTTGATGTGAGCCTTATTTTAAAATGATATACTACAATCGAATTATGATACAGATATACGATCACATATTAGGGGGATAAATCCACCACAATAACGGATTTTCAGAGTCGAAGAACAGCTAGACTTGCTTTTGCAGTAATGCACAGCTTTATACAGGCTGAGTTTTTCTTCTGATGCATAGCATGGGGATATCGGAAACCAGCGGAAATAGAGAAGCGATCAAATGGACAAAGAATTGCAGAGCTTTACGAGTTCAATTGAATTAGCCTTTTCTTTTTTCAGCTCTATTGTTATTGACTTTAGAAGAAAAGATGCAAAGAAGAAAGTTTAAGGTAAATATGTGCTGTGTAAGACAGTCTAACCCAATTTTAAGCTATAATTTCTGAGATACCTATGACAATGTTCTTTTAATGGAAATCATAGTCGTCTATGACATCTTAAAAAAAGGATATAACATTTGACATAATTCTTTTTACAAATAAATAAATTACAGCCATTTTCCCCTTTTAATATCCGAACTGTTCATGTAGTAAATGGAAACAATTGATAGATGCAAACGACAATTATTGACAGGTGCAGATAACCTTAGTGTTTTTTTAACGCTGATTAAGGTTTCGTAAATTAGCAACATGTTTTTTTATAACCTAGAAAACCGTGATATGGTTGAGTGTTACAATTTGTGTCTTAAAAATGCCGTACAAGCTGCACAACACTATTTCCAGGGGTATTTGGATCGTCGCCAGCCTTTAAGAAATTATATGATAAGTTGGCGGACTGCAGTTATTTCTATAATCTAAAACAGACTGTACGATGCATTAGTGAACAGACGGAGGTAAATGTACAACGTACTATTGCAAGCATAGGTTTCATCCCCATAAATATATATACCATAATCGAAGTTCTCTGACAAATGCAAGATTGGCCGGTTCACAATTTCTGAACTATGTGCTGATTTTCCTCGGTCACATTTCTGGGTGACAACATTGTTAGCGCAACTAGTCTACAATAAATATTGTGCACAGTGGGTCCCCAAACATCTCACAGACGTTTATATATGTCAGCGAATGTGTTCTGTTCTAATATCTTTGCAGCGGTACAATGAGGAAGGAAAAAACTTTTTGCAAAAGATTATAAAAAAAGGATGATGGGTTCAATTGTTGAACGCTGAGACAAATGAGGCATTGGAATTCGTCCAACAAACGAAAGAAGATCAAAGAAACTTTGTCCTGCGGAAAGCCTATGGCTACTGTCGTTTGGAACTGTAGAGAGTGCTTTGATGGTGGAATTCATGGACCATGCGAGGACACGTATCGTGAAGACTTACGTTGTCATCAGGCATTGTTCTTTTTCATCACAATGCATAGCCTCATACGGCAACATAAACGAAGAAACTACTGAAGAATTTCGGGCAGGAGGTGTTCGATCACCCTATTTGTTTATCAGAATGGAAGTGTGGTTGGAAAAGCATCGGTTCAATACTAATAAGAAGTTGAAAACCTGTGTGCAAGATTGATTGAAAACCCCGTCCGCAACGTGGTATGAGGAACGTATAAAAAACTAGTTCCACGTCATGACAAATGGCTTAATGTCGCTTGTGATCAGGTTGAGAGATAGTTCAGGTGTACGAATAACTCTTGTACGCGTAAAATTTTTTGCTGCCTTTTTTAGTTTTCGTTGGACCTTGAAAGAAAATATATCCCTCATGCATTGATTGGTGTTTGTGTTAAAATTTGGAATTTCGAACTAAAAAACGGGGCACTCATTAAAGAAATATGAATGATTTAAGAAACAAATATCGATAAATTATTTATCGATTTTCTTCATTACTTTACTAAAACATTGTAGATATAATTTATCTTACTTTACAAGGCAATTAACTAAGTTTGGCGGATTGAGTTGATGTTGAAATTTTTAATTAATTTCTAGGGTTGCGTGTTTTTGTAATGCTTAATAAGTTTTGATTAAATTTAATTGCTTGAATTGTAAGTCCTTTTATAGGTATGGGAGCGCTGTGTTAAAGATTTATGTGTCAAAAATGTAGAGCTACACAACCAAACAATTTCTGTTTCAAATATTATAAAAGCTGAATTACTTTCATCAAAGTTTAAAGGCCTTACTAAATAGTAAGTAGGCTTACTTTAAATTATAAATATGTATCGTACAAGCTCCATTTTTAGAAATGCTTTATATATAATTTAAGGAGGGAAGGATCAACTAGTTAGTATTTGCACGTGCTGCTCTTTATGAGATTAGCTATGTGTGTGCCCTACTCTATTACATTAAATTATAATGCATGTATACAATATAAATATAAAGCGTTTTTCCCTTATTTCCATTACGAATGAATTGTATTCAGCAAATAAAATATGAAGATTTTTTTTATAATTATTTCTAAAGTATAAGAAAAGTTATACCTCAAAACAAAATGAAAATAGTCACTGGCGTACATAAACTCCATGTACTTGGAGAAACATACAGAGTTTGCTACAAAGTTACAAGTGTTTGGTGAAGAAGTGGATAAATATTTAATGACCGCGTCTCGGTGTCGTGATACCTTGTGGTTACTTCTTTCGTGTATATTTAATGAAATTGATTTTACGTCCTTTGTTTGAATTAATTTAGAAGGTATTCATAATGTGATAGTTTCAACGACGCAATCTTTTTAATAACAATTACATAAATATATAAGCAAGTATTTTTAATTAATTTTTTTTTGTTTCATAAATGTGAGGTTATGTTTCTTATTAGCAGAAAAATTGTCACATTTGAAGAAATGTTTTTTTAAAGACCCATGAACCAACTTGTGTCTAAAATAACGTCATAATAAAACAGTTCTTTTTGTTTCCACATTTCTTTATTCCGTTTGTTATGGAATTTTCTTAAATATTATCCAAATTTTCAGCACGCATATCCTAAGATTCAGTGACAGCTTCTTATGTCATCATCTTAGATTCAAATTTAGTACCTATTTTGGAAATTACTGTAAGCAAATGATGAGCAGTTTCAGCAAGTTATTACCTACCTTGAACGTGGTGACACATTGTTGAGAAGCCATTTCGGGATCATGAAAGATCTTAAGTTGGTCCAGCACCCCCTTTGGAAGATCAGAGAAATTTAATGTGTTTTGTGTTGTTACATGCATTCTATATTCTCTGGTGCTAATTTCATCGATTACCTTTATACTTAAGTATATAGTTTGAAACATTGTGATTGCATATTAATATGTATTAATTTGAGGTTAACGTTAAAATGTCCGTTATATGCGTATAGTACATATGCAAGTGAGAGATAAATTATTAATTTATTTTCTCACTGCTTTATTTGACGCTATACCCTTGCCATCGCTATCTCTCGCTGTGTATATGCCTGCATTTCACCATATCACGGTGCATCGTGGCTCATTTGAATTTCGGTAACTTGCAGTTAGTCAAAATACTACGATGGTTTTAAAGGCAACAGTGTTATATATTTAAAATCTTATGTGTACACCCACATGTAGACTTAGTTTGATTTTATTTATGAATTGAATTATATATGTGATATCAAAAGTCAGACACATTAGGGATATTGTATCTATTGATAACAATACAATGTAATGTATAATAAATATCTGAAAGAATGAAGACCAACTTTGCGTGTAATGTTATTTGTCTCCCGTTGTGTTCTCAAATTTTTCTAGTCACCTCAATTTTTTGGCCTGAATATTATTACGTATTTTTGCGATATATATTGGAAGATACTGTCGTGTGTCAAAGTGACAGATAGATTTTAACCTAACAAAATTGTACCAACTCAATCAAATATGTACCAAGTATGAAAATCAAAATATCTTCTCTGGTTACATTCACTAGGCGTAACTAAGCAATCAGAGGAGCAAATTTAAATGGCCGGAATTGAAATAGAATATTAAATTTGGAAAATTATTCTTATTATCCCAATGGTTACCACAGGCATAGCCATATTCCGGATTTGTCCCGATATCTCGATTAATGATTATGGATGCTCTTCGAAACCCATTTTGTAGTCTTGTGTATTTGTGTGATTTTATTATTACCATAATAAAGTGCTTTTAACGAAAATTAAGTGGTGTGTATTTTCACCACTTAATTAAACTAAGAAGATGGAATACATTTCTAAAATCTAGTCTAGTTCATGAATAAATTTAAACGAAAACGCAGAAAAGTCTTAATGAACATGAGTCCGCAGATGGACGCTTTCGGAAACACGAAACATAATGCGTTTACACCACTCTTTTATGATGTACAAACAAGCAATGTAATTTATGAACAGACAAAAAAGACAAAAACTCAAACGTGCTTGTTGATCAGGTGGAGTTAGGGGTTGCGCTCATTGTACGGGTAATACTGCTGCTCGTGGAGAATTCTCCAAATAAGAGGAGCACCAATTCCTACCTCGGCTTATATTCTGTTCTAAAATTGCCTAACGCTTGGACATCGACCTTGGTTTCTCGGAATCATGAGACTACTTCACAAATAAACCGGTATAAGGCTATCTGTGGCGCGGCATTCACATTAGCACGAGCATACGTGGAATGAATGCAAAGGTTAGAGTAAACAGGCATAGCGGTGATTAGTAAAATAGTGCACAAGCTACTGAATGTCAACTACAAGCGGTATGCTTGATAGAACATCTATGGTCTATGATAAGAAAATGCAAGTTTTTGCGAATGAGTAAATATGTAAACGAAAAAATGCACAAATTCTACAAAAAGGAATAATCCCTCCCAAGTCCAAAACCGTTTATTTGGGTGTCATGTTCATTAAGATTTTTCCACATATTTTATTTATAAGTTTGTGACCCATTTTTACCGCCCTGTGCAGCAGGTTCTCTTAAGAAAGCCCAGAGCTGCAGCGGACATATCCCCGTTCACTGAACTGCAGTGTGGTATTACAGAATTCCAAAATCGTTAATTTAGTCTTAGAATCTACAGTGACGTGGGGGATACGAAAGTCACCATCTCACTAGGAAAATACACCACTACGGCACAAACAGAGGAGGTGTACGCTATATTGCATTGCGCAATTGAAAACAATAAGAGGACTTATAGCAATAAGTGGATCTGTATTGAAACAGATGGTCAGGCAACACTCAAGGCACTATGGAACCCCAAAGTGACATAAATACTGGCTTGGGAATGCATACGGGAACTGAATGTGCTTGTGGAACGCAATAAAGTTACTTTCTTGTGGGTGCCTGGACATTCGGGAATCGTAAGCAATGAGAAAGCTGATGAGCTAGCAGAGAAAGGATCATCGTCTTCATATCTGGGCGAAGAACCTGCCCTGGGAGTGTTTAAAAACACAGTACCAGGGCAGATACGAAAATGGGAGCAAGAATAACTCAAGGAATACTGGAAAAATACAACCAGACAAATCGTGGCAATATCTTTATTAAGGAGCCATTAGTAAAGAAGGCTGGCGAACTATTAAATTTTAGTAGGAATCATCTTTGTAGAGTAATAGGTCTCCTGAAGGACACTGCACTGAAGGGGCACCTTCAGATAGAAAGTTGGCATTGACATTGAGGTATCAAGCTGTAGACTGTGTGAAGGGGCTATAGAGACTGCATACCACATCCTATGTGAATGCAAGGCCTTAGACCCTAGAAGACGGTTAATCTTTGGGAAACCAAAACTGAACGCAGAAGACTATATAGACCAACCGGCCAAGGATCTGTACAGACTGGTACAGAGCACAAGGATTTCGGAATGGGCGGAATAAGAAATGGGTACAACAAATGGGAGACAAATACAAAAAGCCAAGAGGCTGAAGTGTTTCCGGAGGCTCATGTCAGACGGCTCCCATTAAAAAAAAGCACAAAATTGTAGCCGTACAGTACGTCAGGTGTGTCGCCAGGAATTGCTTTTACCAATTATAGCTCTAGAAAGTGACATTAAATAAATATTTTTTGTATTTTACAAAGGCTTCGATTCACTAAGCCTTTGTAAAATACAAAAAATATTTATTTAATGCCACTTCCTAGAGATACAATTGGTAAATGCAGTTCCTTGAGGCAGACGAGGAATATTTGAATGAAATATCGATTCTGTTTAGAAAAATCAACTCATATTGAAAAGAAAAGAAAAAAAAATGCTACAACGCCGATATTGACCATTTGGTTATGGAATTTTATTTCGGGTCCTCTCTATATATACACGGATGGATCTTTAAATGGAGGCGATAAAAGAAATTCACGATTCACTGGAGCGCGACGGTCGGATACAGAGCGGTATTAAATTAAATTTAGATGTTGCGCGTTGTGTGCACGGATGCTACACGTGAGCAACGGCTTTTACAACCTATTTCTCTTTAAGCTTATAACTTGGAAATATGTTAATTAATGAATATTTGTAGTGGCGGTGGTTGTAGATTCTTCGAATAGCGCGAGGTTCTCGTTAATTGTTAGGCACAGGGCACCAAAACAGGTGGCGTTTGTTCAGGAACCTCAAAATTAAATTTTAAGTGTGTGCGGAGTGTTCAAAGTTAAACTAGTGGGCGTTGAAAAAAAAACATAATTAATTTTCAGATTAGGTACTGTATTGTTAGCGATGGAAAGTTGGTGGGATAAATTTGAATTTAAATACAATTTCATAATGGTTCTCCAATAACAACGGTATGATATTTTTAAGTTTCGATTCTGAATATAAAATTACCTATTGAAAAGAATTTAAATTAATACACTGTCTGTTAGAAAATACTGGAAATGATATTGGAAATGATTTTCAAATTAAAGAGAATAATGAAACGAGAACTGCTTATGAAATCGACTTATAAAATATCATTACCATCGCTACGTTTAAATTTATCTTTAAACTTTAATAGAAAATGTAATACTGTAGAGAAGATAAATGATATTAACGTTATTAGAATTTACGGTTCTCCTAGATTCTTATAATTCGTGAAAGAAGTGCTAAGAATAAAGGTTACTTAATGAAAATTGGTGGCGGAGCGTGTTAGCTCCACAATTGCCACTTTTATAGCCCTTGTATCGATTGCAAATATAATAATATTATTTGCATGTTATTTTTTTGTCCAGTTACTAAGGTACGTTTGCGCGACACACCTCCTATGCCGCTCCGATCAGGTTGAGACTTGCATGCATTTTAGATGTGCATATGTACTGCATAGGTGGCTATTGTCCAATGCCTTAGATTGTCGATTGTAGATCGAAACATATTACAAGTTTGAAGTGCGAGCGGTCATTCGTTTCTTTGCATGCAAATAATGAAACACCTATAGAAATTCATAAAGAAAATTACCGAATACTTGCGGAGAAGGCGTTATGAAAATAAGTTAGTGTTTGGTGTAAGCAGTTCGAAAGTGGACGCACAGCTCTGAACGATGACCCCGAAGGTGTGCGAAAAACCGAAAGTGGATGAGAATCATAGGTCGATACGCTGATTCCTGAAGATCGTCAGTTGAAAATACGGGAAATTTCTCTACTGACCGGCATTCTTAAAAGCTCTGTTAGTGAAATCGCATCTGAATTAAGCTATCGAAAAGTGTCCGCGAGATGAGTACCAAAACTGTTGACCGACCAACACAAAATGCAGCGAATGGCGGCGGAAATGGATTTCTAGAGCCTATAGTTACAGGAGACGAATCGTGGGTACACCACCATACCCCCGAATCAAAAAAAAAGACTCGACGACGTGGAAGGATATGAGTCCACCAACACCGAAGAAATTCAAAGTTCTGCAGTTTGCAAAAAAGACAATGGCAAATATGTTCTGGGATATGCAAGGCATTTTGCTCTTAGAGTTTTTACCACCGAAAGCGGCAATCAATAGCGATGTTTATTGTCAAATTCTCGAAAAACTGCACGAAGCCATTCGGCAGAAAAGAAGAGGAAGGTTGACGAAAGGAATCAGGTTGTTGCATAACAATGCAAGATCGCACACCTCAAATCAGACGAAGGCCTGGCTTCAGAAACACAATTGGGAAGTTATTGTCCATCAGCCCCATGGTCCAGACATGGCTCCTTTTGATTTTCATTTGTTTGGGCCGTTGAAAGTTCATCTGTCGGGGTAGGTTTGAAGACGACGACGAAGTTCAAGAGGAAGTGTTTTACAAATTTGGATCGCACCTTTTACGAAGAGGCTTTACAGAAGCTTGTGCCTCGCTGGACAGTTAGTAGCGATTGAATGTTTGATGTGTTATGGGACCCTGCTTGTGGTTGGTGTATCATGTACAATGGCGAAGTATACTAAAGAAAAAAAATGAAATGCTAAATTCGTGTTAAACATCCGAGCAGACCTCTTCCGACTAAGTCCACTATTTTTAATACAAGAAAAAGTTCAAAGAACTCGGTGCGGTTGCGAATTTAAGAAATTCTTTTCCCGCATGTAAGGTGTCTTTTGAAGTATCTACAATAATATGTACGTTTGTAGAAAATAATTCTACGTTATCGGTGGGCGATATGGCTGCCGATTTAGTTCTATCACTTACATCTTTTAGTAGTATTCTCAACAAGGACGGTTGCAAAAGTTTCAAAACATCGTAAACATGAGGAATTATTGCATGAAGACACATTTAGAAGTCGCGGTTACAATACATACTGATCAAAACAAAATGAACATCCTAGTATATCTTTCTGTAGTCAGTACTGATAAAAGCTAAATGTATGGGCTGAATTATTGGGTGACTACCCAACTATACCCAATAATACCCCTACGGTAGCATCTTTTTTTTTTTAATTAACGGCGTCTTGAACTCTCAAAAGTACTTACAGCTATTCCAAAAAAAAGTTTCCCCAGCCATCTAGGCATTCGCTGACATTGACCTACAAAGAGTACCTATACGTCCAACAGGATTAATACCCAGCCCATAATATTTTGCTTGAAAGGAATTATTTTCAAGAACAATTTCCTTATCCATAGATTAGTACCCATTCTGATAGAATTTCTTGACCAGCTCATTCTACAGACCTCTCTCCCTTAGATTTCTTTTTATTGAGGCCATTTAAAGTAGAAAATTTACGGAAAACACCGAAGTTCTGTTCACTGTTTTATATTAAATATATCACACCCCCTTTCTATAGAGAAGTAATTAAGATTTTAATGAACTCTAACAATTTCAATAGAAAAGAGGAGAACCGCACAATGAACAAAGTTTGGTGTTCAGTTTTGCGCGCTCGTGCTAGGTTTGGTATGGCCACGGCGCGGCGGCAGACACGAAGAGGTTGTATAAAGCACTATGTGGCAGTGTAGATTTGGATTTTGGTTTTTTGATTGAATATCAAATTGTCTATCAAAATATTATTTGTTGAACGTCAACTTAGTGACAAGACGTTTTTTTAAAATATGATTTGACGAGAAAACTTAAAATTGAATATTTTATCGCCACTGAAGATGTTTGCCGCAATTGCAAATGAAACGCTTGGAAGAAATTTCAATGCGCTATGGCCTTTAAGCCCGGTAAAAAACAAATTCATTAAATAGCGGTCGTAAACGCCTACATTGCTTTAAAGTTGTTTTATATTAATACGTTTTGTTAATTTAATTCTAACTCTGATTGATTCAATCAGATATAAAACATAAGCGATTTTATTAATTTAATTACAGATCTTCCCCAATGTACCTTTCCAATTTATAGTATTAGTCTACCTACCCTAAGGTAGGTAGACTAAGGTACCTTAAATTTGGCATACTTATTTGCGATTCTAGTGTGTACATAAAGAAGAACAATTGTACGTTTTGTTGATGCTGTATAATCAATTCGCGATCAAATACGGTAGGAAAGGTAAATTCACAGGGGCCGGCGAATGCGTGGAAAAGTCGTTGAGTTACCACATTCACAGCCTGTATACAATCCTAATATTCGTTTAAATCCCAAGAGGAAAAAGGCAAGTCACGTATATATGTATTTCCGTATATTTACTCGGAAAGGAACAACATGAAGAAAAAATGAATCTGACAGGGTATGCTCATTTATTTTGCTTTACATAATTCTTCCGGGGTACGGCAGAGAATACGAAACAAAACAAAACTTAATTACCTACAATCGCATATTGCGCACCCAACTTTTGTTCATTCTTTCTATTCAGTGTGCTTTGTTTTCCCTACTATTATATCCACTCCCTTTTCTGCTGTTGGCTTGTGGGATTAAAATTCTCTGATTAATTATATAATAATAATAAATT
The DNA here is from genome assembly GCA_031763485.1 of Osmoderma eremita. NCBI lineage: Eukaryota > Metazoa > Arthropoda > Insecta > Coleoptera > Scarabaeidae > Osmoderma > Osmoderma eremita. Next base: position 14,421 of record JARFOC010081433.1, read on the forward strand.
TATTTCCAACAGACAAAAAGCCCAAGTACAGGAAATACATATGAATACATCAAAATACATACAAATAATATGAGTAGATATAAGTACGTGCGAATACCAAATATCAAAAGATGAAGTATATAAAAAATATATTTAAAAGATATATAAATATACCTCTGAGATCACACAACACGTCTGATTGTATAGTTCAGGCATTCCTCACGTACAGACAGCTGCTTCGGACTGACTTAGTCCTCATCAGTGCACGTCGGAGGAATGCCTGTCG
>JARFOC010081444.1:0-14684 GCA_031763485.1 Osmoderma eremita
AATTGTGGTAGAAACTACGTTTCGGAGACTTTAAATTTGGTAATTGAAGTAATTTATACAAAAAAGTAATATTTATAATCACGATTACGTCTAAGCTACTTCAAATAGGTTCCCGTCTCGGTTTCAGTTACTTTGGTGCTAGTTGGGATATATCCACTGCCCTCAAGAAATTAAAGAACTTAAATCTAATATTGTCTAAAAAATTTATGTTTCTTCAATAGAAAACATATCAGCTTGCTTAAGAGCATAAATAAACGGTTGAATATTTTGTCTTCTTTGCTTTAAGTGATTTATGTGGTTCTCAATCTCTTGCAAACACGTTCCCACAAAAATAAAGAATTTCTGGGAATTTTTGTTAATGTACTTTATAATTATATTTCTACCACCATCTGCGTCTTTCGTTACGATTATATTTCTAGGCACAAAGTACCCATGGGGGGCCCAAAATGAAGTTGCCTTGCGTGAGTCTAGAAAGTATATTTTCTTAATAACGTTGAATATGTACAGTATGTTCAAATTTGGAACTGAATTTTGTATCTTAATCGAATTAATAAGTGTGTATCATGATTAATTTTGCTTAAATTAATTTACGTATTTCATCACCAGTTTTCCTGCATTTGGAGCTAAATCATTACAGCATTTGTATATAACTTAACGCTTAAAATTTAAATTGTAATGTATCTCCTACCAAATCAAACGTTAATTAATCATCTTATTACGTATATCAGTAAATACATCCAAACCCTTACCTAATGAGATCGACCCTTACCAATTAGCTGGTAATCAACAAGGCAATTATTGGAAAACCATTATTACACTGGTTTTAATTGAAATTAACGGCTAGATTGGCGTCCAGTATTTCATCTTTTCTTCTAATTACATGTAAATAGTGGGTCGACTAAGCATGAATCTCATGTAATGTCTACACTTGAAAATGCTCCAATTTCAATCCTTTTTTTGTCACTTACAAGTAGTATTTGATAGCAACACATTAAAAAGTAAGCATTAGCATATATTACAAAATCTGACGGGTAGCAGTTAAGGCGATAATACTTACTCTGTTTTACCGAATTGCTAAGAATTGCAGTCCAATTTTACTACTAGTATGCACCGTGAAACAGACTGCAACAACCGTGGATGCGGTGAGATGGTTTCTTATTTCGAGAATCACTGAAAAATTGTGATTCGTGGAACTCGGTTACTGAAAGTGGTAACTTTCGGTTGCAGTAGGTTAATTGAGGTCATTCGAATTATTGTAAGTTATGTTTTTGATTTACAACTTTAGGAATGCTATCTGTGATGGTATTAAGAACAGACGAGAGATACTCAGTTTCTATTGACTTGACATACATTGGAAACTATAAGTAATGTTACAGTGTTAAAATGTAAAAAAACGTTTCATGAATAACCATATTTATCACAAAACATTAATATCCCGTGCAGCAACCGAAATTGCATAATTCGCGCTACAGATTATAAATAGCAGCCATGAAACCAATGTAAATTTCGCTTTACATAAGGCAACGTGAACTGTATTTGATACATACTATAGAAAGGACGCCGATATAGTGAGTACTCTTCATCTGGCTTTAGACAAATAATTCTTTAACTCTAAACTAAAACTCTCTGACTAAATGTAGCATACTGGGTGATCTTGTAGAAGACATTCCTTTGAACCGCGGTACCAATTATGGTTCCAGCACGATGTTACTTCCGCGAATTGGCTCTAGACAGCATTTACATGGAAATTTTGGAGAAAGATGAGTTGGATAGGGTGGACCTGTATCATGGCCTGCAGATTTGCCCGATTTGAACTCCCACCATTCCTTTCTTTAAACTTTAATATAAGCTACGTCTTTAAATGGACTCGAGGAGCTGCAGCAACGAGTAGATCAAGGATGCAACCGAATCCGAGCAAATGCTGGATACATCGAAAGAGTTGGAAGGTCCTTGTGGCAGAGATGTAGTGGTTACCGTGAAATGGAGGGAGGGTACATTGAATATCTCAATTGTCTTTTTGCTTTTGTTTATCATAAGTTACACTATTTGTTTATACATAATAAAAAACAGTGGTGTAAACGCAAAACGTTTCGTATCTCGGAAACCGTCCATTGACGAACCAATGTTCATTAAGGCTTTTGTACATATTTTGGAGGATTCTGTCCCCCTCAAATTTTGTGACGCATTTTTGAACTGCATATAGAGTAGATAGGTAAAACCGAATCAAGTGTATCAGCTACGACAAAGAAAGCTGAAAATTTCTTATGAGGAGGTATGTTGAATGAACTTTATAAATTTGTAAAAGATGATCTTCCAAGCTAAACGAATCTATCCTTCACAATTCGTACTTACAGTTTGAAGCCAGAAAATAGTATTAATTAATACAGCAGTCGCCACAAGTGATTGCAAAGTGTGGGAGTAAGTTCGCACAGCGGAAGACAAGTAGAAGTGAACTGCGACCGGCTCTGCATAAAGCTTCAAAAGCACCATTGGCGTAGCAGAACATTTAATATTTAGCATATATCAGTTTTTATTCTCCGAATATTTCTGGGGGCCGCGATAAGTACTGAAGACGTATTATTACAACTAGAGATGGGTAGTTCGTGAACGACCTAGTTCAAAGACACGTATGTTTGCTGAGACTCGAATGAACTATATCAGTAAAATTATCCTTAGCAGTTCGCAGTTCATCGTTCATTTATCACCATTATTACGACGCAAAATATTAAATTTTATATAAAATTATTCGTTATATATATATATATATATTACCATATATTTAACTATGTTATCTGTAAAATAAATTAATTAATGTACCTACAAATGTAGAGGGACAATTTATGCAATGCCCCACAACAAAATTCAAATTTGCCACTATTATAGTAACTTCAACATCAAAGTATGAAATTACCTACACTTTTTTATTACATTAATAGGTATTTTAACATCTTTATATTAAAATTACTAAAAATAATTGCGGCAAATTTGAATTTTGCTGTGTGGGTGCGTATTAAAATTATAATAATAATATATAATATAAGTTATAATAAATATACCGTATCACAAACGAAACACCCTTATACCTGTATCGCCATATTGTAGATTGAAAGGTAGTGAATTAGGTATGTATGAAAGAAAAAATAATAATCGATAAATTCCATAAGCAATATATTACTCTTATATAGGTAAATATTGATTTTTTATAATTCCACAGGAAAATACCAAATAAATAAAAGTAATATAATAACTAATAGATAATTCGAAAAATATCGATGAGTCGATTCAGTAATCTGAAGTGAACTAGGTGAACTGCGAACTAATTCAAAGATGCAGTTCAGTAAAGTGAACTAGAACTAAAGACATGTATCTGTAAAATGAACTGAACTGCCCATCTCTAATTACAACCATGAACGCTTTTAGAAACGATTAGGACTCATTGTTAAGCATATCTTTCATCCGTATATGTAAAAAAGTTGGCAGAAATAATTTGGAGACAATTTTTGTGATAAAATTCAAAGCTTTAAGTAGACAGATTTGAAACATATACATCAACTTATGCCAAACGCAACACAACATACATATGGTAATAGAAAAAAAGCCCTAGATTATGCAGAATTATTATATCTATATTGTCAACTTCTTCGAAATAGATATTTAAGTATTTCTTAAAATTAAACTTAATGGTTTAAAATTTCCAACAGATACATACCTTTAAAGATAACCGAAAATAGTGTAACTTGGGATGTTTGCGTAAAAGTGGGAAAGAAAATATAACTGGAACTAGTTGTAATATGATATTTTTAATAATAAATCTCATTAAAGGCTTTTACTTGGTAGCCCGTATTAAATTACTTACGTGACATGTTCTTAATACCTATAGGTCATCCGCTAAAATAGAGACTGACCTCTGTAAATATAGGATGATTGATTGGTGTTTAAATATGTACATACAATTCTTATCAAAACGTGGTCAAACCTAACGAATGTTTGCATTTTGTTTTACGGAATCCTTCATTGTTATTTCAGATACGTAACTATTAATCTACACTCCCTTAAAATGCACAAAAAAGGTTTTGCAAATAAATATATGTATATTTAAAATAGATATATAAAAATGAAGAATAGGGAAGAATGGAATAAATGCTGAAAGATCATGCTAAAATTGTGTGATAATAAATACTCTGTGTGACTATAAGGATTTCGTACCCCATAAAAACTAATAACTATACAGGGAATACAACGATTAAGCTCAATCTTCGTTGAGTATTTCTCTGTTCTTAATTTGAAACGAAACTTATTAAAATAAAATTTTTCAATCTATGTAATTACATTGCTTACAATGTCAAAATATATAATAATACGTTTCCATACAGGAAGTAATAACGGAAGCAACATGAAATATGTATACATTATATTCGTTGATACTTTTAAACCAACTTTTGAGTATGATTTTCTGATATTTTATATCACATTCCAAAAGCTTCTTCAAAACATTTTTATTAAATATTTTACACTTCTATCGGGTTGATATCAGGGAACTGAGGAGTTGTTTCAAGTTTAGCATGTAAATTGTACAACATCCATTCATTAACAACACGTGAGTTTGTTTAGGATCCTTGCCATTTTGGAAGTAAGACACTGTTCTCAATCCCCAGATTCTCAGCATCCTCAAATAAATTATCTTGAAACATCGGCATATATTGTTTACATCCAGGTTGATTGATGTCTACCTGGATGTAAAGAATAAAGTGTGCTCCTTTTTTTGATTCACTTGTCAAATTAAATATTAAACAATCTTTAAGCAAATTTTATGTCGCCCTATGGTTATTTTTGTTTTGAAAACGAAGAATCTGAACTAGAAAGAAAAGCATGCTATTTTTGGCTTTGTAAGCCGTTGATGAGCTAACCAATGGCTTGGTCCAAACTTTCATCATTTATCCTGGATATCTTAAATATCTACAACATTGCGTTTTTGTTTGTTTTGAAACCATAATAAAGAATTAGAAAAACGGTTTTCCATTATCGAATCACAAGTCAAATCAACGAAGCTTGAGAAATATTAGGTGGCTTAATAGATAAGGAAAAAGAAGTGTGAATTTATAAGACCTGTACTACCCTACGATATCGATATACAGGCGAACACAAACAATACCAAAAGTATATTACGAACAGCAGAAATGAAAACTGTAATAGCAGGAAAAACGCTTGAGGTTAGGGGAAGAAACTGCGATGTAGGAGCAACTTCGAGGATATAGTAAGATGAGGTTGGAAGGGAAAGAGATGCTGACCAGACCATATAAATCCGATGAATCCGTATGTACCGGCCCACATCGCTAAAGACGGAAAAATGCAGAGATAGAGCAGCAGAAAGACTTGGGCGTTCACATCTCTAAATATCAACAAACCGTTAAGTCTCCTTAAAGAATAAGAAAAAGAATATTTGGTTCCATAATTATCATTCTGTTCCTCTTCTATTCGAAGGATTCGAGGGTTTTCATTACCCCACTTAATAAACTTCTACAAAGTTTCGCCACTTTCTTATGTCTCTAGCCTTTTCTCTGCAAAATTTCATGCCAATAAACTTCTACAATGTTTCACCACCTTCTTATGTCTCTAGCCTTTTCTCTGCAAAATTTCATGCCAATGTGTTCTGGGTTATCCTCTTCGCATGGTTTCCCAAGGCTAGGTATGGGTTCCTATATCTTCTCAACTTCCCTATTTTTTTTTCTGAAGAAGTGCCCTGCCCATTTCAACTTCTTATGTTCTATTTTGCTGTTCAGTGCTTTTATTTTAATATATCAACAGATTTGTTCACTTCGCTGTTTATCTGTTCCCTTCACGGCAGCAACTGTCGTATCGATAGCAATCATTTCTCTATCTTATCATTTAGCACTCATACCGGTTTGCTAAAATTGTGACATTAATTGTTTTACACACCATCAACTTGCTTCTAATAGGTCATCAAATATAGATTTGCTTCCAATAGCTTTTGAGTTTCCACCTCTCTTCATCAACTATTTCTTTTCAAAAGTCATAAATTAATAAGCCACCATTATTACGCATCTACCTTTATAGACACGCACACCAAATCAACCCAAATTTATTAGAACCTTAGAACCGCGGGGATTTACAAAATTTAAACTTAACAAGGATTCAACACAGTCCTAACTCGCAATAATCTCGTAATATTCAAACACCAGGGACTGGTCTCGAGGGCCCTATTCTTGTGAAACACAAGAGCCCACTTCACGGACTTCGCATTCATATACAACACCCGCACGCACACACCTATATTTCGCACCTATACAAAATACGAGTTGACTTCGACGTGGGGAAGGGGCAAGTTTCGTGTAAAACAAGCACTTGACCCGTTTCGCCCCGGTATTATTATGCGCGGACTTCATTGTAGTAGTTTTAGCGATTCCAGGTCGGGTCCGGATGAATGCGGTGCCAAACAACGCCTGGTGCGCCCTCTACCTCTCTTTTGCGTACCTCTAGTTCTCCGGATAGGGAAATTAATCGTAAAATGAAAAGTAGAAGATGTTGGATGGGGATCCGACAAATTAAAGGTAAAGTGGGATCCTTGGGGATGCCTTTTTTCTCCAATAAACTAATTACATTGTGATTAAGGTATTGAAGCAAAGTGAAGAGCCTTTTTTGTATTGAGTTTTAATTGGTCTTTGTTGGAAATGCAATTTCTTGCAAATGGGAACGATTTATTGCCTTCGGTAATTTAAAAATCGAAAGTTTTTAATTTTCGAATTCTTTTCTCTTTAATTTAATAGAATTTTTTCATATATTAGGACTATATCTTGGCTTTTCTAATTAGGCTTAGCGGTGGTATACCGAGATCCAGTTCTGGGTCCAGAGACTGGTCCTAGGGACATATTTGTATCCCAGAGATTTGGTTCCAGGAGAACCAAATCCACTGACTATTCTTCACTCTTCTTCACTGAAACAAAAATTACCAGAAAGTATAAATAAAATGAAAGATACTTTAGACGTAGTGAGAACTGTCGCCAAAGTAAGTAAAAACTCCCATATGTATGAAGAATATTATAGATATAAAACTATGTACAAAACTGCTCTAGAAAATCAAATCGAAATTAACTATAGTCAGTAAATTGAGATATCAGAAAATAAACACAAAACCATTTGGAGAATAATTAATGAAATATCAGGGAAAAACCCTAAACAATGTAATCCTCAAATAACACCGGATGCAATGAATCGATGTTACATAAATCTCTTTCTTTAGATTACTATGGATTCTCCACCAGGCTATTAAAAGCTATTGCTCTAAGTCTAACTAACCCGCTAGTAATGATCATAAACAACCGTCTTATGGAAGGAGTCTTTCCGAACGAATTAAAAATCGCAAAGGTCTTACCAATCTTTAAAAAGGGAAATATTCATGATCCAGAAAATTATAGGCACATATCCATACTACCGGCATTTTCAATAATATTTGAATTAGTAATTAGCAGTAGAATCAATAACTTCCTTGACAAAAACAGCATTATCACCCAAGCTCAACATGGTTTTCGTGGGGAAAATCCACAACAGGATTGACCGTGTTGATAAGCACGATACTAGCTGCTTTAGGTCATGAAGAATACGTCCAATTGACAAGCTGTGATCTAAGTCGAGCTGAATCACGAAGTCTTTCTGGACAAACTACATTATTATGGTATCCGTGGGAACTCATACAATTTATTATCATCGTATCTAACAAATAGAAAGCAATACGTGGATATTGACTCAAATAAATCTCCCATGATGGAGTTAGAGTGTGGCGTCCCGCAAGGGTCAATATTAGGACCTTTGCTATTCGTTGTATACGTTAATGATTTAGTAGTCAACGTGTCAGCACACTCTATATGTTTATATGTAGATGATACTTCTCTGGTAACAAAAGTTCCAGCCAAGAACAACGTTATATGAAGAATAGCCGGTTTGCTTCAAATAAACTGAAACTCAATATCGACAAAACGCAACACCTAGAGTTTGCACTTAGCAAGAGAGAAGTGTCTAACTAAATGAAGCTTCTAGGGGTGCATATAGACAGCATGCTAACATGGTCCATGCCTATAGGTCAATTAGCAAAGAAACTAACTGGTGCAATATACAGTTTATTTCGAATAAAAAAAAATCGCTACTTACCAAGCAACAAAAATGGCATACTTCGCTAATTTCCACAGTGTAGCGACTTATGGCATTCAACTTTGGGGTATGTCTTCGGAGGCTGACCGCATATTTTTCTTACAAAAGCGCACTGTGAGAATTGTGTGCGATCTAAAAAGAACTGATTCATGCAAAGATGCCTTTATAAACACACAAATACTAACCTTGCCTGGGGCATCTATTCTGACAATCGCGAATTATGCCCACAAAAACCGAAATCGTTTTACCCGTAACTGTGATATCCGTGATCATAATACCAGAAGACGGATTTACGAGTTCCATATCACAGAACACACACAACACAGAAATATAGTGACTTCTGTGGTACAAACATTTACCTTGCCTAATACCTTCCAAAAAGTCAGTTCGCTCTAAGCCTGAAAAGACACTTACTGAATAACGCTTTCTTAAATTGTACCATAATTTAGTACATGTTTGTTTGTTACTAATGTTTATATACTCTGTCCTTGTGTTACACTTTGTATATAATCTTACATTTGTGTATTTATTTTTTTTATGTGTTATATGTATTCTATACGATTTATACAGTTGTTGACGTTTCATGCAATATTACATTATATTGAATAAATACATATCTATCTATCTAACTCAGCAGCTGTCACAACCGGAGAAAACCTATTTTTATAACCTAATTTATATTATTATGCAATTTGTTGGTAAAATCATCAACACTCCTAAGTTAAAAATTCCAGGTTCTCGTTGAAGTCCTGCTTTATATCCTGCCTCGTCAAAAGTGTTGATCGTTCTCTTCGCATGCTACTTTAGCTTTTGGCAACGTGTCCTGGATAGCAATATCCATTTCCTTCCTTACGTCTTCTATTACGGTCATCTATAACGGATACCACTCTAATGAGTTTATTCTTACCTCTCGTGTCCCCACAGATAAAATCTGGGCCCTTCGTTGTTTGTACTGTACATTAATGACCTAGTTCATCAAGTTAACCTTCCTGGACCCGCATGACCACATCAAGAAATTCTCCGAAAGCTCTTCACTCGAGGACCTGAAGAAACTCCAACGTGCTCTAAATGGTGTAGTTGAATGATGTGATTGTTGTGGATTGAATATCGGAAAATATTTTGTACTTTCCCGCAAATTTCATGCTACCAAATCAAGCGTATCGTCTTAGCACATAAATTGAATTTAAGTTGGATTCACGTTTTTATACCACAGTTACCTTTAAATCGCACTTTACCTACATATGTTCCGAAACCAAGGAATCTCTGGGATTTTCTATGCACAGGGTCGAAGATATCAGAGACACCCTTATTAATTGCCTTAATGTTAAACCTTTGCATATCTTCTGAAGTTTATTTCTAACATTCGCCATAGAAGAATTTACTATAGCTATTACAGTTTAGCTGGAATTTGGTATATATTTTTCAAATTCTCAAATGTTCGTCGAGTTGACAGCTTAATTAATTAGTTAATATTACAGATTTTTATAACAGTACCATAAACTTCAAAATATCTCAAATTAAACCTCTCCTTAAACCGATTTAATTATGAAAAAAGAACTAAATCTTTATTAACCAGCTGGATGTTCGCAGCGCCAAAGAAGAAAGAAATGAATTCCAACGACGAAAGAATTAACACAGTCACCGTCCTTCCTTCCATCATGCGCAAAAAATACCGCCAACCTCAACGCCAATTGAAACTAAAAAGAAGCAAGTCCGATTGCGGCGGTCTATAATTTGCGGAAAGGAATGCTAAGTACCTAATGAAATTATGCAAAGGACCGAAAAACTTCGACCGGAATGGGAGGATTGAAATAATAAAATATTCATTCATTCATAGAATGCCGGGCGAAAATCCGCACGCAAATTACCGACATAACGGGAAAGAACCGCAGACAATTTCGCTCAGGAAATTCGTCACGAAATATGAAATATGGCTTAAAGTAAAATGTTTCTGATGTAAGTGAATGCTGCTTGTGGTGAATACTTACGCAAAACTTGTTTGGGATTTGTTTTTGTAAGCAAAAATGCATTAACTATTTGCATGTTGTAACTAGTTCTAAGATATATTAAGATTTTCCGTAGTAAACTTCAATACAATTCTATCATGTTTTGGTGTTGATTTCTGCAGAATTATAAGATTTTATATTGCTTATTAAATGTTGCCGTTGGTATGAGAGTGCTTTTTAGCTTTGAAAATAATTATTCAAAAACATGTGTATAATGAAACAGTTAAGCAAACATTGTTGCGATTATAAATAAAACGCTCTAAAAAAGATAAAAAGAGTTTTTTTCGAAGTCCTATTGGTTCACCTCACACTATGGATAAAACAATTTTTGTTTCGTAACTTTTATAAAGCTTAAGTCTTTTTGCTCTTAACCATATTGCTTCACCTTACACTCAGATGTAACCCTATTGGTTCGCCGACACTACGGGAAAAAACTTTATAAAAAGTTACAAAAAAGAATTGATTTATCCTTAGCATGAGGTGAATCAATAGGGCTTAGAAAAAAAGTTTTGCCAACCGGCGAAATAGTACATATGAATGTTAGAGGCCTAAGCTGCAAAAAAGAAAGGTAGTTTTTTCCTATGGTAGCCGTCTGACATAAGCCTCCGGAAACACTTTACCTTCTTTGCATTTTCTATTTGTCCTTTCCTGTGCCCATGTATTATACCACCCATTCAGAAATCTTTGTAGTTTGAAGCAGTCCGTACAGGTTCTTGGCCGGTTGGTCTATATCTATATGGACTAGCTTTAGGTTCAGCCCTTGCATAGACAAGGCAATAGAGATATGTAGTCTCTATTACCCCTTCACACAATCTGCAGCTTGGGTCCTCCATACCATATCCAATTTTCTGTAGGTGGTCTTTCAGTGCATAGTGCCATATTAGCAGTGATTCCTGCTACGATTTAATAGTTCGTCAGCCTTCCTTGGCTACTTTAATAAAGGTTTTGCGATGACTTTGCTTGGCTGTATTTTTCCAGTATTCTTTGTGTTGTTCTTGGTCCGATTTTCCTATCTTTGTCGCACTGCATTTCTTGACACTCCAAGGACAGGTTCTGGGCCCACGTATGAAGTCGACGATCCTTTTTTCGCTAGTCATCAGCTTTCTCATTGCCTACGATTCCTGAATGTCCAGGCACCCACAGCGCAGTAACTTTATTGCGCTCAGCGAGTGTATTAAATTATCCGTATGCATTCTCAAGCCTGCCCTGATGTCTCTTTGGGATTCCATAATGTCCAAAGTGTCGCCCTCTTATTACTTTTTATTGCGCAAAGCAATATAGTGGACACCTCAGCTTGTACCGCAGTGGGATGGTGACTAGTATCTCCCACATCACTGTATATTGCAGCTTCGGGCCCATGCTCAGTCTTTGACTTGCCCGTAAACCATACCAGCTTGCCGAGCTTGTGACTGAATGCTGCTTTTTCCCAGATTTCCTCATCCGTAACTTTCACCTCGAAATTCCTGTTAAGTAGATATATTGGAATCACATGGTGTATTCTCATTCCCAGTAGGTTTCTTCGCAAATAATTGTCGATTTTGTTGTGACCCAATTCTGCATATCTGCTGCTCCGGGATTTTACCAATCGGGAGTATCCCAATCTGGCGTCCCCATTATCACCACGAGTGGAAGGTTTAGAAGGGGCTCCATTGCTGCCATCGGAGTTGTCGGCATTGCTCCTGTTGTTCCCAAACACGCAAGCATCTGTATTTTGCCGAGTTCGATTATAGTGGTTTGCTACTGCACCTTTGTCCACCTTGACAAGAATTCATATGTAATTATGGATCAACCACCGCGATCTACGTCCAGATTATCATTTTCGGTTTGAGTTCTATCATAAAGAAGCTGTTCCCCAGTTAATGATAGGATTAATAGCACCCTATTATCGAAATACTTTCTTATAGCGTCCTTAATTGATTAGAAATTGATGTGACATAACCAGAACAGTAGCACAAACGCTACAGCGAGAGAGGTTAAGAAAATGCTATCCTAAGGACACTATTATCTGTATAAATGCCCTATAGGAAGCATTTAAAGCTATTAACGAGGAATATTATATGGATATCGCGCTTCAACGTAAGTTAAAAAGGTATATTAGTATACAAATATAAAACTTTAGTGGAATTTTATGTAGGAAAAATTAAAAAGAAATCGTAGCTTCAACTGAGGAAAATTACTGCACCAGACCTTAGCATAGATAATTATCGGACTACGAAAAAACGTTATAACGAAGGGAATATACCTTTTTGACACCAACTACAAAAAAAAACGCAAGACCATCAAAATGAAAATAATTATTTTTCGAATCTCATTATCGGCGCATGGACAGTCCATGCACTGTCCGAGCTAGATGAAGTGTACTGCATTATTGGTGCTATGGCATTTGTCTCGGTGACTTGTGCGTTTGACCGGTGTCCCCTAGATGGGGTATGTCGTGACGCAGGCAAGTGGCTAGGACATTTCGCAATAACTTCGCGAAGCATTAGCGATGAAAGTGGGTTTAGCATTCGGAGAGACGCTGATGACGCCTGGTAGGCAGAAACTCGAGTCCGTCTGTAATGCTTGTACCCCTTTCACTGCTTTTGCTAGTATGGTGATTCCAGCAATAAACCATGCGCCGATAATGGCATTTTTACGGTTAATTGCTATTTTGAAACAAAAAAATCAATTTGTTCTACCTTTTCTAGTTTCTTTTTTATCCACTTTCAAAGTTAACGATGTTTCCCTGCCCACCCTACACAATTGTCAGACTTGCTATATAGTGTAGTGGTAAGAACTATATTATATTGAGTATTTTTATTTCTATTACTGTCGAGAAAACATTTGGCAATTCCTTAATAAAAATTTATGACGATATTATATGCGGGTTAGGAATAAATACAGGCATCATCGAAAATTGTATTGATTATCAACACCGTATATTTATACAGACATACACGTACTAATAAATTATATCATCTATTTAACTTCAATTTTTAATCCAAGTGACATCACTTTACATATTTGAGATTAACTTCCAGAGATTGTGCGTGCGATAAATAATCTGTAGACAATATTTTTCATTTAAAAGTGCAATACCGTGGGATTAAAAAACACTATTCAGAGTGCATTTTGGAATGCCTTTTGTTGTGAACCTTCATCCACTTTTTTACAACAAAAATTATAAATGAACACATAATATTACAATTAGATTTTTGAAATGTCAAACAAATTTAACCCATCTCAGCCTAGAAAAGCAATATTTCTTTCACAGATTGAAAGGGTCAATGTTAAATTTTCACTTTATCTGACTGAATGTTACACGGTCTTTCCCAGATGGATCAAAATATATATGTTTCACAATTATATCAAAAACTATTTTAATCCATCTTTTGTCTGAGACATTGCATATACATAATTGCTTTAGTTTACTCTCACCGGATGTAACTCCATCCCATCTTCGCTGTAATTCATAGGGTTACGAAAACTACTTATTGGTGATCTATAAATGGGGTTCTCCTGTCTACTGAATTTATTCTTACTAACTTCTTCGTTAAATTTGTCATAAGCCCTTCGATCTTTGCGTGTCGTATGTATTTTCCAGATTATCAATGTTAAAATACCTACGACCAGCACTACTAAGAACGCTACGATAGCAGGCACCGAAGCGTAGAATGGTGGCGGACAATAGGGATCCAAGTACTTCAGTTTGATTGTATCTCCTGAAATGGTATAATCGTATTCAATTTGGCATTCTCGGTTGTTCTCGTTGAGATATCGTGCCAAACATTTTACTGAAAAAAAAAATAAAATGATAATCGACGCCATTGAAATAAATTAATGTATTTCATGAAGTACCTTCGATTTTTTTGACCTTTTGGGTTTCGTATTGCGTTTCATTATTGCCGGTGCAAGCGTGGGTGGGTTTATTTTGCGCCGCGGATATGACGCAATCGTCGTAGATCCTGCAAACTTTCTTGCAGGACGGACAGTATTCGCAACGTTGACCAGTGTAACCTACTGGACATTCGCATTTTCCACATTTACATTTGCCAACACCGTTGCAAATTTTCTGACCGGGGATTTCACAATCTTCTGTTCCCATATAGCAGGAACAGTCGTCAGATGTGTACTTGTCGTAACAGATGCAAACACCCGTTTCACAGATTCCTTTATTGCTGCATATTGCACCAGCGTTGTTTCTAAAAAAAAATCATCGTTGCATGTATATCATTATGTATATTACTCGAATGGAGTTGATTGAACATTAATGCAGATTACAAAAAAATATTAACAATTTAAAATTGAAGCAAAAGTAAAGTAAAAACGAAGTAGGGGAAACCGGGGTTAGTTGACACGTGGTGTTAGTTGACACATTGTCAAATGCGCGCAATCTCATTGCAATTACAGCAAGTAATCATAACGGTTATGCAGTTGGCTACATGTACTCTTATGTACCGCAAACAGTTCGTCTTCGGTGAGATATATATTACTGTAAGAATAATTTTGTAAATTTTTAGTTGGTAAGTAAAATTT